>JAGXJF010002799.1:0-60401 GCA_019208055.1 Stipa capillata
CGACAGAAATTTGGTGACGCCTATACTGCTGCCGGTAAAAGGCTTTGCCGGCACACAAGGCTTTTGCCGACAGATACTGTGACGCCATACGTCGAAGTTTTACCGACAGACATTTCTTTGCCGTCAGACTTTGCTTCACCGACAGACAAGAGTTTACCGACAGATTTATTTTTGCGGACAGATGGTGCATCACTAGAAAGGTGTAATCGCCGACACATTTTATCATGGGAAATTCTAGTTCAGGTTACGAATCAAGTCCTACATATATAGGTACTGACATCTATTTATACATTCCACATGCATTATAACAATTTTGAATCACAAATGCAATAAATTAAACAATCCGCACTTGATGTAATAGAACCACCAGATTGAACATTAACTATTTCATTCAGTCGAACTTAGTTTTCACAAAATATTTATATTCATCCACTTGAATCAATGTCATATAATATACCAACTAGTTACAAAATATGGGGCAAACACCAAGCATAATTTCTTTGGTCACTACATCCCATCAATTTCCATGTGAGCAAACTAAAATAACCTAGGAACAAAAGCGTGCAATCATGACTATCTTCAATCAGTATGTGGTGTGGATGCTACATTCTCTTTATACTTCTCCCTGCAAAATTTATCACACAAGAATAGAATAGCATATGAGTTTGCAGGTCCAAGTTAATAGATGCAAATAAAATCCAGAAATTAAGGGAAAACATCTGGAATGCAAATGCATAATCATAATGATTCTTATACTGTGGATCCCTAATCAAGCAAGCATCCGGTTGTAAAAAGCTGGAAAGCTTTGATTTACCAAATAAACAAGCTATACCAACAGAAGATGAACATGAGCATGTCCACAAAACTCTTCCACAAGAAAATGATGTCTCTGTTGAGCTCTAGATTGTTACCCACGGATCAAATAAGAGGTCCAAGAGTAGATATAATACCTGAACTGGGCAATGACAACCCCCGTGACTTGGTGCAAGGATTAATCTAAAAAAGTTGTCGTAATTTCACATCAGGTCACATTGGGTACAATAAAAATGAGAAAAATGTGTGAAAATGAATATTACCCTATTGGCATCACCAAGTGTTTCCATTTTATCATATGCACGAGGCAGTTGAACATCCCTTTTGAATACAACATTCACCACGACCTCATAATATTGCCGCCCAAGAGTTTCACCTCCCGCTAAGGTTTCAGGGTTGGTTGAGAGAATTATTGCCTTAGCCACAGGTTCAGGTCTCACCACATGATACAATATCACATCCCTGCCAACCTAAAGCATGCATTGCATTTTACAAACTTGAAGAATGAAAAACAACACTTTTTAAATCAAAAAAAATAATCACATAGTCAAGGATGAGAATGTTACAAGGCTTTCTTCTTGACTGTGAGAGGATTCAAGGTTTCTTGGAGTGCCCACAAGGTTTCTGGCCGCAACACGCTTATGGATAATCATGTCATCATCTTGATTATCGAGGCCATCATGCACGGACACATGCTCAGCTGCGCCATGATATTCCTTGTCATCATTTTCTGCTCTAACCCTTGAGATCTATGTAAGACCACGAACATGAATTAGTTCAATACACAAATGTTTGAAATATATGGAACCAAAAGGACAAAAAGGGGTAAGCCATGGTACCATAGGTCGAGTATGTGAACCATGAGGTGAAGGCATTTCCACATTTTGCCCTCCCTGAGAAGCAAACACTACTTGTTGCATCTCACTCATTTGTTGCTGCAATTGGTCCATGTGATCTAATAGAGTAGAAACCCGTTGTTCAGCTTGGTGACGAAGCTCAATTTCCATTGCAAGTTTTGTTGGCATTTTAGCATTTGTTCCAGGTGTGCCCACATTTTCAGGGGTTGGTCCTAGACCTAACACATGCACACGCCCTCTTGGCTCCTTCTCTCCAAAAACATGTGCATATAGGTCACCTTCTTGAGTAGCTCTTTCCTTCAAATCTGGATGGTTCGCAGCTGCTTCCTCAAGTTGTTTCTACAAAATGGAATAACCCATGCATAGCAGCAGAATAATGAAATGACAAAACTTAATTAGTTAGCTATTGCATTAGTTAGTTGGTATCTTGGTTAGCTATTGCATTAGCTCATCATTCAGTTCCCTAATACTATTATACCCAATGTTGCATACCCTCTCTCTCTCTCTCTCTTTCTCACTAGAAAATATAGTTCAGTAGTGTACTCAAAGATGGTAGATAGGAAAATATATTATCACACAGTTCAGAAATATTAATGTTTGCATATAGTAAAATATATTGTCAACAGATCTACTAGCAGTAATACTTGTATAAAAAAGGCAGAAGTGTACATTCTTTACAAAAGGGAGAAGTTCTTGGTACAGAGCCTCTGTTTCTGTCATCTCCAAGGCATGCAAATCTAATAGTACACAAGTGGCCATGTAGAGTTTGAAGTACACAACTATATCTCACTGCAAACATATAGGTAATGCACCATGGACATGCAGCCCAGGTTGGAGTTTGAAGTTTCAGTGAGTGATAGAGAGGGAGAGTGCGTCTGTCCGCTGGAGTAGTTGAGCTAGGAGAGAGTGAGGCTGGCAGGAGCAGGTAGTACTAGTGTTAGGACAGACCAAGAAAACCAGATCCCTCACCGTTCTGCTGGAATAAGTAAGAGGTGAAAATGATTTCGGAGCAGAGCAGACAAGGTTGTGATCATGGAAAAGTTGTTATCATTCAGGCTGTGATTCCTATGAAACTCAAATATATGCATTGATTGTTGCAGTATGGTGTAAAGATTTTTATCCTGACATCATTCCGAGATACATGCTACATTGAAATTCTCCCTGTTGTTCAGAAATCAGAAATAGGTAGTTCTAATTTAATTTCAAAATGCAAATATATCTATTGTCAAATCTGTACTATTTTAAGATGATTATATTATACTGCACTCTATGTGTATCTAAAGCCTGTTTATTTCTTTTCCTGCACTCCTAGTTATATGCTTGAGTTTTTGGGCTGAGGTGCACTACAACTTGATATAACATCTGTATAGTGCAGGCCATTAGCGAGAATTTACAGACATGAATTTGTATTACACTAGTGAAAACTTAGGAACATAAAACAAGTCTGATTTTTCTGCAGCATTACTCCTGGGTGGTTGAATGGCTGTAGGTCTTGTCTTGATCATGCTAAACTACTTGCATGTTACAACTCCCAGACCAATATATTATATATTTTCAAAATATTTGTCTTCTTACTCCTTCAGTTCTTGCATTTCTTTGTTTTATAGACAAATTAACTATGGAGCTCGGACCTTCCATGAATGTTTCTTGGAAGCAACTATCAACTAGCTACCCTCAATTTAATAATTAGCTTCTTGCAGCATAGCTTAACTAATAATTAGTTGATCACATGCGTGATCATACTAGAATTATTATTTTTTACAGCTGATTCCATTATATGTAAACAAACTTACAATAAATGGCGCCGCTTGTGGTGTAGGACCTCCACTTTTTCTCGTATGTGCTTTGATAAAGATTTTGTCTCTCCTTGGTTTATATCCGAGTGTTTTGGCCTATAATCATTTGATTTTGTTAGTAAGTAACATATTCCAAATTATTTTGATGCAACACATTCAAACAAGGTACTTTAGTTTACCATTTCATCCCCAATACGGGCATAACTCTTGCTGCCAGCCACATGTAACAATGACAGCTTAGAACGATTATCTTTGCCTCTAGCCTTGCGAGCCTAAACATAAATGCAAAGGCAGATTTTGCATAAGCATCAACACATTAGGTGAAAACAGAAGTTTGTGATTCGTCCAATATTTTTATCATCTTACTTCAGTTTCGGGTTTCCTCCAATGATCAATAAGCCATTTCCAATCAGTTTCATCAATTCTTGAGTCACGAATTCCCATAAGTTGCTCATCCGTCAAGGTCTCATCGTACTTTGCCTTCTTTAGGTCAGACTTGAACTCTCTCCATTTCTTTGCCGCTGTGGCCATAAGATAGTTGGAAGCAGATTCATCCACCTCAAAATAGGACTGCACCAACATGAGAAGTCATTAAGCAAATAGATAACAGTACGAGAATAATGATGCTCGATAATCTGCAGTACCTGTAAGTCAGCCCATAGTTTTAACTTCAATTTGGCATCAACATATCTCCAATCCTCATGTGCAACTGATAATTGCTTCCTAACTAGTATTCCTATGAAATTAGCAAATCTTGTAGCATTGCTCCCAACAGGCTGACCATGTTCATTTAGGTTAACTATGGGTTTAGGTTCATCCCTATTATATATGCTCTTCAATTCAGTGGGACCTCTTCCTTTCTTCTCTTTTTATTGTTCACTCTGATCTGGAACAATTTCTTTAAAATACAAAAATGATATTCAGCCAAGCAAAAATGGGAAGTTTCAGCCATACAATTCAGTTATATACTAACTTTGGAATACCTTCAACATCTTCTAAGCCATCTTCCAAGGGTTGGTAATTGGGATCTTCGACATCGTGGTTCAATCTAGACTTAGACCGCAAGTTATGTCCTCAATTTCCATCATTATTTGTGCAGTGAGTCAACTGCAAGAAGTCACATGTATGTGTGAAATATATGGTACACATTATAGAGAAGTGTTATATGTGAACAATATGAAAAGTACACAACCTTTTTTTTCTTGAGTCGTTGTGACGAGCTACCTCCTTGCTCCATGTGTTCTCCTGTTGCAGCATATTTTCTGAGCTCTATTAGAGCTTGCAATCTCTTTTGGTTTTCTGCAACTGATGCAGCCCTCGAGAGTTCGTCCTCTTGTGCGCACCATCTTTTTTCCTGTAAATAAAATAGCTAGTTAGACACATAGCTAGCAAATGTTGGAATCAATTAACATCAAAAGAAAGCATCAACAGATCGAAAATGGCGCATCTTACTTTCTAGATTTATCTGCTGCAACCAAAGTCCCATCTATATCTGATGTAATTGTTGGTCCCGATCTTTCGGTGGAGATGGATAACTCGATTGGAGATGGAGGCGACGTTCACGGCCCGACTACAACCGTCCAAGGACGCTGCGCCTTAGCAACCGATACACCGACTCCAATGGTTGTTAGCGATCTTGTGGAGCACGATCAACCCAGCCACGAGGGCACCCGTCCTGCAAGCAATCGAAGAACTAGCAAGAACAAGAAGAACAAGCACTGAATTTGTGAAATCAATATGGAAGTTCAATCTGAAAACTTAAGAAGGTGAGGTTCCGAAGACAAGCCGACGGGCGGTCTAGCCGACACGCGCGCAGCAAGACGAAGTAGCTATGGCTAACTTGCGATCAACAAAACCTAATTGTTCTCGGTGGCTGTAGAACCCTATTAATAGGTGGGAGGACGACCACAAGGGTGTTGGGGTCGTACTCTAACCCTAGGACGTGTCCGTAATGGACTCAACTAGGTACATGGCCCATCAGGCCCAAAATATGGTGGTGCAGCACCGTAAAAAGATGATTGCGGTCGACTCCGATCAGATATGGATATGAGGCCGGATCCGATTGAAAGTAGACTTGATAAGATTTCCATGAAGTCCTAGAACGTCCAAATCCGACTCCATATGAAGACGTGGTGACCATCACAAGTTGGTGCTGTCCTGCAGTCCGAATCCCAGCTGCGTGATTCCCCTTCCTTCTTTGTGATCTTCTCCATCGTTCCTAAGCAAAACCAAAGTGCATGCGTTTCCATTGTATAAATTGGGAGAAACACAATCCTAAAAACGAACGCACCTGATAATTGAGTTGACGTGCACGAACACGAGTAAGTGGTCCAGGAGGAAATTGGGTTTGTGTAGGTGCGGATGTATCCATGGTGTTGATGTCCTCATCAATATCTCTCCTAACACAACCAATACTTCCAGGAGCAACATTGACATGTAATTTGACGTGTCGATTAGGCATTTCTACACCCACATAATTATCATGCACTACGTTGTCATCTTCAGCTTCATGCATGTCATATAAACCCTGAGGATTATACCAATTAACAGTAGACCATTCAACATCGATGGGGTCTTGCACATAATACACTTGAGTTGCTTGCGACGCTAATATGAATGGCTCATCTGATATCTTCTCGCCAGTATTGAACGAATGCTTGAAATTCACAGAAGTGATCGCAAATTGATCAGTTTTTACCCACTTGTCTTGAATGCGATTATCAACCTAATCACATTTCAAGAGAACTACTTTTCCTTTATGTTGATAGTTCAACTCAAGAATTTTCTTTATAATACCGTAATAAGTCTGGTTACCTATTATGAGGTTGTCATTGCCCTTTTCAAAACGTGTAGTCTATGCAACTAAAGCTAGTCCACTATTTTAAACCGGCCTACCCTCATCATATGAGAGTGTATGAAAATTTAACCCATTTAAAGTATAGCTGCTATACTGTATTGCAACACTGGTAGGCTCTTGAGCTAAAATGCTTATCTCTTCTGGTACTTGGTCACCCATTTCTTCCACCTGTGATTATGAATAATACTATTTTTTAGATGAAAGGAAACCCATTATATATGGATTATGAGATAACAAGGTCATGTGCCTACTTACATGCAACCTAAACCACTCATGGAAGGTTTCATGATGGACATGGTTAATTTCTCATTTATTTCGAAGATCAATTGACGAAAGATAGTCCAGATGCTTGCTGCAAAGGTTCCATCACTTTAGCTAATAGAACATAAGAACTATATATATATATAGTACTAAAATAATTCAGATTGCTTACTCTAGGTAAGGTTCAATATGATCATAATTGAACAAGACATATCTACGAGCTTGAAGCCAAGTCTTGTTGTCTAACGTCACAACACGTTTGCCAACCAATCCTCGACCAAGATTGCTAAAAAATGGAGTAGTACTATCAACTTTTGTGTCCAAGCTGTCATCATTTCTAACTTGTCGAGTAAACCGAGTCTCGCCTTGTAGATAGCGAGAACAAAACGTAAGACTCTCATCTAATAGATAGCTCTCCGCAATTGACCCCTCCGGATGACTTCTGGTACGAACATAGTTCTTACACTTCATCAAGTACCTAAATGATATGAACATATCATATCTATAAGTTTATTTGCAAAAGATACAAATAGATTGTTGCAAAGGTGTTCCTAGACAATTACCTCTCTACAGGGTACATGTTGCGAAAATGCACCGGACCAGCCATTCTTGCTTGCGAAGGAAGATGAACCATCAAGTGTACCATGATATCAAAAAAAGATAGGAGGAATATAGTCTCAAGAAGGCTCAAGGTCTTAGCTATTTCAGACTCCAGTTTTTGCATATCACTTACGTGAAAAATAGGCGAGTAGATTTGCTTGAAAAAATTACTTATGCGAATAATTGCTGCACTAACTTTTTCAGGCAATATCCTCCGGATAGCAAGTGGAAGTAAGTGTTGTAGAAGAACATGGTTGTCGTGGCTCTTTAGCCCAATTATATCTTCTTCTCGTTGACATGCACATTACGACGTATATCAGATGCATAACCGTCTGGAAACTTAACCCCTTTTAGTACTTCACAAAATAGCTTCTTCTCGGCAGTGCTCATTGAGTAAGATGCTGGCGGTAAATAAAATTTATCTTCTACTTCAACAAGGTGAAGATCCCTTCTAATATCTAGAGCCTGAAGGTCCAAGCGCGAGTTCAGATTATCTTTAGATTTCCCATCAATGCCCAACAATGTATTAACTATGTTATCACATACATTCTTCTCTATATGCATGACATCAAAATTATGATGCAACAACAAGTCCTTCCAATATGACAACTTGAACCAAATAGACCTTCTTTTCCAAATGATCAATGGATCACCCTCCTTACGCTTACGCTTGTTGTTAGGCTTCTTCCCAGATGGATCCTTCCCAAAAAACTGTGTGAATGTGTTCTGTCTATGCCAAAATTTCCTCTCCTGATAGCGGAATAGGTGTTGCCTTATGCTCGGCAATACCATCAAATGAAGCGGTGTCAACCCTAAAGGGGTGATTTGCATGTAAGAACCTACGATGCCCCATATAACAAGTCTTGCCTCCATTTTTAAGCCTAAGAGAGCATATATCTGAATGGCATTCGGGGCAAGCTCCAGCACCAGAGGTAGCACAACCAATTAGATACCCTAGGCCAGGGTAATCACTAATAGTGCATATTATGGCACCTCGCAGTTGGAAGTATTCTCCCTTTGAAGCATCATATGTTCTGACACCATGAACAAACATATCTAGCATATCATCAACCAGCGGCTCTTGATAGACATCCATATCGGTACCAGCAGCATTTGGACCAGGAATCAACAGTGAGAGAAGAAAATTTGATTGCTTCATACACATCCAAGGTGGGAAATTATAGGGAATCAAAATAACAGGCCAAACACTGTAACTAACATTCATAGACCTGAAAGGATTGAAACCGTCTGAAGCTAATGCAAGTCTAATATTGCGGCTATCTGAAGCAAACACCGGATATCTATGGTCAAAATCCTTCCAAAGAGCAGAATCTGCAAGATACCTAAGCAAACCATCTTTTGTGCGCTCTTCGTCATGCCATCTAGTGTGAGCTGCAGTTCTAGAGCATAGAAACAACCTCTGGAGCCTTTTCTTTATTGGAAAGTAGCGAAGAACCTTATTAGGTACCTTGTGCACATGTTTCCCATCTACACTCTTCTTTTCTGATTTTCATCGTGAGGCATTGCATTTTGGACAGGCATCAGCATCAGCATTGTCCTTCCAAAAGAGGATGCTATCATTTTTGCATGCATGAATACTAACATACCCAAGTCCTAGGCATTTCACCAATTTCTTAGCTTCATTGTAGTTCTTCGGTAGTGAGGAACCTTCAGGGAAAGCATCATTAAGTAGATCTAGGAGTAGGTCAAAACTTTTATCGGACCATCCTCTAAGCAATTTGGTGTGAAGGAGTCTAACTACGAATCGTAGTTTTGAGAACTTCTTACACCCTGGGTATAGCTCTTGACTAAAATCATCTGTCAGCTTCTGAAGAGCTTCTAAATACTCATTGGGCTGCTCTGAACCGGTATCATCTTCAAAATCTCTCCTACTGTTTAAACCGCACCCTAAGTATCTCAGCAAATCAGAAATGTCATCACCTTCATTCGACTTCTCGCAATCTCATTACGGTCACGAAAGTTCACAAAAGAACTACTAGATTCTCCATGGAAGATCCATGTTTTGTATCCTCGCAAAAATCCCTCACGTACCAAGTGCTCACGTACCTCCCTTTCTTCCTTCCAAACTGAGTTCGAACATTTCCTACAAGGACAGAGTATTTTGTTCCCAGCGGCTGAATTACTAAATGCGAATCCTAGGAACCGTTTCACCCCATGTAAATAAACATCTGTGTGCCTACATGCAGCATATATGCATTAGGTCATATGTTATTAGCAACTGCTAACAACCTATGACATTTAGAATTTTGTATTGTACCTAGGCTCATCCATCCACCTTCTATCCATGGTAGAAGTAGCTTCACTAGTTATACCGATACATAAATCACCAGCATAGAAGTCAGTTAGATGACAACAAAAAGGAAGTGCACATGCTGGTGCTAAAATAACAACCAATAATAAGCTTTTCAAACTATTCAATATGATAATACAAACTATATATTCAAATTTTCCCACACGAATTTAGAAATTTTCAGAAAACCACAATTCTTCTAAACTACAGAAGCAAGTACATCCTAAATCGACTTACTGCAAACCCAGTGACAGAAGCTAGTAACCACTTTAGGCCAATTAAAACCCCAGAGCTAGAAGAAAGCCGTCATACTAGAAAAGACACAAATCTACATCAATCTGTCTGTCCCAAAGCTACATCATCCGATAGGTACAAATCACAGTTTCCCCTATGGACTCAACTAGTATAAAATTCATCATCAATTCACTAACCCATAGAAGCCACTTTGCCTACACAATGATACATTGACCTCACGATAAAAATTACATAGGAATCCAAACGCTGAGAAGAGGAACAAATCGTCATTCTCGCATTAGAAAAAAAACAAATGTCTAGCAAGCCCGCCGATTAACCGTGCCGGCGAGAGTAGGGAACAACCTACGCTCGATTTCTTGTGAATCTAGGAGCCGCGCAACACCGTTCTACTGTTCCCTACCAATCAATCGCACAGATAGATGGGGTACAGGATAGGATCAGTACCTGACGACGGTGTGCGAGCAAGGGAGCCACAACAGCCTCAGGGCGTGGAGCAAGCCGGGATGGTGACCTCACGGATAGGGACAGGTGAGCACCTGCTCTCGCGCGGATGGAGATCACCTCGTCAAGCAGTGGAGATGCGCGATGACCAACACTAGAAGAGATGGCGCCGGCACCTCCTTCGCAAGTGGGGACGACCGACGACCCACTAGGAGAGGCGCAGGCCAGCCGGGATTGGGAGAGCCACGGCGCCAGGACCTCCTTGCAGGTGGGGATGATTTGGAGATCCGGGGACTGGGATTTGGAAGGCGGCGGCTGGCCGGCCGGGGTTGGGAGGGGCAGCGGCCGATCGGGGTTGGGAGAGGCAGCGCCGGGCGTGCGGATGATTGAGTGAGGCGGCTGGGATAGGGAGTGGCGGCGGGCGGGCGGGGTTGGGCGGGGCGGCGGCCGGTCGGGGTTGGGAGGGGTGGTGGTAACCTAGGCCATTGTGATCGGTGGGGAGAGAAAAATTAGGGAGAGAGAAGAGGCTTGCTGTGGATGGGGAGAGAAAAAATTGGTGCCTGCGTGTTTTTTTTGGCACTCAACATGTTCTTTTTTTGCGCCACTCCGCCGGCCACCATAGCACAATGCCGACACTTTTTTGTGTCAACAAGAAATGCCGACATCTATTCTAATGATGTACATTACATCTGCCGACAGATATTTTAACGCTGTAGGTTCAACAAATTTCCGACAGTTTGTTTGTTCGCATAACAAGAAACACCGACAGTCCATTTGTCAGCAACGTTGTTGACGGATAATGTGTCGGTATTAGTGGATCTTTGCCGACAGATGTCTAACACTAGTGTGGTGTCGCGGTGTACTGCATGTTGTGGAAAAGGTAAATTCTTATTCAGGAATACAAGTTATAGGTTTGCAAGCATTTTTGAAAGATTAACATAATTGACGAGTAGCATAATCAATTTCAAAATGACGGTAGCTCCGACTACTGTCGCATAAATTAAAACGTCGATAGCTCCATCTATCGACTCACTTCATCATCAAAAGCCAACTCGTACTACCTCCCCGTAGTACAATTTAGGCTACACTTCTGCAGCTCCCGCTATCTTCTTGTAGCCGATACTGCACATTGTGGGCAATTCATGCTCCTCGTCCTTAATCCAATATTCCACATTTTCAAACTCTGAAAATACAGTTTAACCAATGTGTGGCCTAACGAAGTTATGTCCCTCACTGTGAACGCTGTTGTTCGAATATATTTTTAACACTCTATAGGGATTGTATGAATTTACCCACAACATACGAGTCTCCCTTGTTACCAAGATCTGACGATCACGCTTCATGAGGTGTGCCGGCAGGGATATCACAACAAGACTTTTCTTTCATCTAGCCCTAGCCATTCCCAGCATGTGCTAGCTATCATTACAGCACGACACATAGACATAGCGGACTCATCTTTGTGTCGAGAAACTTCATACGTTAAACCACGAGAAGGTTCTCATAGAGTTACACCACTCACTTGTACTTTCCACCTATCGCCTACAAGTTCATACACTAGTCCTGAATAGAATAATAAGTCAAGCCCTTCCCATCAGGGCATGTGGACGTGCAATATGAACTTGGTGAGTAGCACTAAGGCTCGGTCCTAAGTTGATATGAGCAAGACTCCATATCCCATCACCATAACCATGCTATAACATGCTACAACCATATTCTACGTACACCACTTACGTTTCCCATCCTGATCCAAACATCTCCTTTTTTTATTTTTTGGGTTTTAACTTAAAACTACTTTTACCTAGGTTACCACTAGTACAACCATTACCAATGGAAACTAACCCTAGGGTGACCAGGATTATGCATTGAAACTAGGTTACATGAAATACTAAGGCATAACTAGTTATAGTGTAATATAATGGTTTATATTAACATAGCATGCATGTTTGCAGACAAGATAAATATATTTCAACATATGGGTCCAACATGATTAAAGTGGGAGCTTTCCTAGCAAATATTGGCATTGGTCTTAGTCTTGATCCTTGTGCGGCAAATACTCGGGATCATCCTCGTGGGATATCAGATCATCGGCAACTACACGTTAAAAGGCGTTGAAAATAAGCACAATATCCAAATAAATTCAAATCAAAATCCAATTAAACTCCAACTCACACAAACATGAAATATCTAGATAGGTCCCGGTTTTGGAAAGTTTTAGAAATTTAAATGGGGTGATTTGGATTAATATTGTAAAAGATATTGAATTTCAATGTGTGTTGAAAGGATAAGTTTTCTTTAGCTTTTGTACTGGAGGTCAAAATATTATTTTATAACATGGTTAGGACTGATGTCAGAAGACTTGTGGAATTTTATGGGAATTTTTGGAGTTCATAAGCCCACATGTGATAAAGGATTAGGGTTTCAACCCTAATTTCAATTTTTCAATTTTTCAATTGAACTTGGAAATCAGGTTTTAAATATAGGGTTTATTATTTTAAAAGGCTAATATAAGTTTATAAACATTTGAAATATCACATTGTTCATGTTTTTGGAAATTTTTGGAGACTAGAAAGAAGCATGTGATAAGAGGTATTTCAAATCAGTCCTTTGCCATTTTTACATTTGTAAATTGAAAACCGATTTAGAAAATGTTTGTATTGCTAGCAACAAAATATTTAGTCAATAAATATTGGGATATTCATATTTCACACTTTATGGAAATACTTTCCCAAATATTTAGTTTTTGAAATATGTATAGGATTAAATAGACATAAGAAAAACAAAAAGTGCCGAGGGGTTAGATTTTGGCATATTAGGGTTTTGGGACATAAGGGAGAGATGGGGATGGTGATGGAGTGCATGACTAAATGTGCAAAGGACTACGGAGATGATGGGAAAAAGAATTTCCTGAGGGCTTTAGAGAGGTAGGCTAGGGTTAGATAGCGTAGAAGGAAAAACATAAGATAAGGAGGAGTTAGGGTTTTGGCCCTTTTTGACTTTAAGAAAAAGATAGAGGGAGGAAGCACATGAACACATGTTTCAGGTGACCAAGGATGGTGGGGAAGGATTGTCAATTTTAGAGAGACAGATTTAGGGTTAGACATGTAGGAGAGAGAAAGGGATATACTTAGGCATATACATAGATACAGATATATAGAAACAGATGGATAGATAGATCACAGAAATAAGACTTTGAAGTTATAACAAAACATGGGTCGAGGGAGAAACAAGGACACATGATCACCATACCTCAACGGTAAGGAGGCTAGGAGGGAGAAGATAGAATTTTGATTGGTACCATTTTTCATGGTTTCCTAAAAGCAAGATGTGAAAACAAAGTCTTGATAAGATAAGACCCAATTAAATCAAAGCTAAAAGCAAATAAAGTTGATGTAACCGTAATTTTCCTGTGATTAGAAAACAGGGTGTGACAAAAGCAATCCTATAGAAATTTTTCCCACGAGACTCTTAATTTGAATTATAGGATTAAGTTTAAAATTTTCTATACAAATTATTTCCTTCCTCAATTTTTTGGAGGATTTCAAACATCCACTTAAACCTCGTGTTTTCATTTTCTTTAATAAGTCCAATGCAGCATCTCTCTTTATTTCTCTTCTTCTTTCTAATTAAGAATTTTTTTTGCAAAGTTCTTGTGGAGCATCCAAATATCTATATTGTTAAAATATTACGTTTTTATATTTTTTAGGAATTTACAAGATATGACATCTAATTCGTGTTATTTTTTATTTCTATGACTTGCAGCGAGGCCAAAAGTCGAAGACATCCGATGATTCTACAACCAATGGTTAATATCTTACAAGTAGAAACACCATCTTTTTACCCAAGTATTAAATAGTCACTCCCTCTTTTTCACCCGCCACCCGGCCCACCCCTCTGAATATGCAAAGCAAGAGCTTCCTCTCATATTCACTGCACGATTACGTATTCCTGACCGTTGTATCAACCAAAAACTTGTAAAAAAACACTCACACAAAAACGTGCCCTCTTTCAAAAGATCGGACACCATTATTTGGCACGTAAAGCGCGATTATAAAACCCCGCACACTACAAGCTCGCTTCCTCTCCAAACCAAACCAAAACCAACACCTTTCCTCGCTCTCCTCGCCGCCTTTAGCCTCACCACCCGCACAAGAGCCACATCGCCGGCACGCGCGCATGCAGCCGACCGGCCGCGAAATGCACGGCGGCCGCGGGGCCGGCGGGCAGGACGACTTCTTCGAGCAGATGCTGTCCACACTGCCGACGGCGTGGACCGAGCTCGGCTCCGGGAAGTCCCCCTGGCCGGAGCTCCAGGCTGCCGGCGGCGGCGGCGCGCCCTCCGACGACCCCGCGTTCGACGAGTCCGCCCTCCTCGCTTCCCGCCTGCGCCACCACCAGATAGGCGGCGGAGAGGACAAGCCCGTCATGCTCCACCTCGGCGACCTCCACCGCCACGGCCTCGGCCCCGCCGGCGATGACGCTGGCGCCGGCGCCGGGGGGTTCCTGCCGCTGCCGCTGTTCACGGAGAGGTCGCGGGAGGACAACATGGACGCCGCCTTCAAGTCCCCCAATGCCGCTGTACGTACGATTCTTCTACTACCGCTTGCCTTGAGGTTCCCTTCCATCAAAGCATTTCCCCTTTTCTCGTGCTCGTGGTTGAGATGGTGCTGCTGCAGGGAGGTGACCGAGCGCTGTACGATGGGTTCGGAGCCGCCGAGATTCATGGCGTCGCCGCCGCCGCCCCCGCCGTGC
Organism: Stipa capillata; assembly: GCA_019208055.1. Classification (NCBI taxonomy): domain Eukaryota; kingdom Viridiplantae; phylum Streptophyta; class Magnoliopsida; order Poales; family Poaceae; genus Stipa; species Stipa capillata. The sequence continues at coordinate 14,941 of JAGXJF010002799.1, forward strand.
AGCCGCCGTTCGGACAGGTGCGCCAAGTCTCAGTGCGCAGCCAGTTTTGGTTTCCCGTGTTTGATAAGTTGGACTAAGAAAACCGTGTCGTTTTTCTCCTTGCGTCCAAGGGCGGATCAATGCCGGTACAGAGCTTCGGAGGAGGAGCCGCGGGCGACGGTTTGTCCGCACCAGCGGCGGCGCCGCCGCCGCGGCAGCGCGTGCGGGCGAGGAGGGGGCAGGCCACGGACCCTCACAGCATCGCCGAACGTGTATGTCACTCTCCCATCACCTTGTCCGCTCTCCCCATTTCCCAATTCCTGCATGTTCATTGGGTTCTTGACTTCGTGCGCCTCGAGTTCCACAATTGCTGGACCTAGTGCGTCAGTTTGACCTGTTACATTCTTCAATTCCACTGCAAAATCTGGCATTTTGGCTCGAAATGTTGGTTTCAGTAATAAGAGGAACCTGTCTTTTTCCTTGGTCTCTACATGTGTTGGCTTTGCAGCTCCGGAGGGAGAGGATAGCAGAGAGGATGAAGGCGTTGCAGGAGCTGGTCCCTAATGCCAACAAGGTGACCAAAACTTCCTGGCTTTTCTCCTCTCCTTTTGCCTTTTTTTCTTTCTTCTTTCCACCCTCTCTTTGAACAAAGCAGGATGCTTTCCTTGAAATGTGGTGAAAATGCATCCATGTTTCCTGCATTATTGTTGTGGAGTAAAGTTGGTTTATCATAGTATAACTTGTGGTGTTATCTTGCTTGTGTGACTGTAAAATACTAGCAAGTGCGCGATGGAATAGGATAGCAGGGTAGTTGGAGGCATACGGTTCATTACTCTTAACTAATTGTGGGGATAAGGCAACTTGTCGGACCTCCATTGGAGGATCTAGCTTAATAATTTAGTAACTTCTAATTGGTGGTAGCAAGGCAGGGCAGCAGCAGGAATAGGGAGATCAGACATGATGCCAAGAGGAATGACGAATGTTCTGCCCAACTGATACTAACTAGTGCAATGACAAATAGGCATCTACATCACATTTTGATGGGAATGGTGAAGATTAAATTAGGAACCTGATGTTCATTTTATCAACCACTAGGTTCCTAGAGCATTGAACATCATGAGGGGAATGGCATATGACTTACGGGTTTGATATAATATACACATGTGTGAACTTGGAGACATGCCGCTTACAAAACACTAGAGCCGGAGACAGGGGCATTGTCTAGTACTCCAGCTTCTTCTATTCTCCATGAACAGAATGGACAGCGCATATCCTGCCGCCATGTGTCACGGTTGATATTTCTGGAGCTTCCAATGGCACGTCTAATATCTTCTTTTCATCTTCTGGCAACTTGTAGTCACTGTTTAAGAGTATCTGAAGCGATAACGAATGTCTGTGTGCTTGGCTTTTGGAATAAAAACTGATATCAGTTGTCATATCTTAGCTGATGCAGCTGCCGTAGCGCAAACTGGAGTGTCCACAGATCACTGTCACTGAAATGACAATATGGAATTTTGTTTGCAGGCCGACAAGGCATCAATGCTTGACGAGATCATTGATTATGTCAAGTTCCTCCAGCTCCAAGTCAAGGTAATTCTGCATTTCTCACCTAGACTAGAGTTCCTAAATGTTGCTGATCAGTTGGTACTTGAAACATGGAAATCATTCCTGATCGGATGTTTCCAATTGTGCAGGTTCTCAGCATGAGCCGATTGGGTGGAGCTGCTGCAGTTGCCCCTCTAGTTACTAATATGTCATCAGAGGTACATGTATTAGATGATCTTCCATTTTGAAGTTCTTTTCAAAAGAAATTTCGAAAAACTAGGTCACCTATAGCAACCAAGTTGATAGTTAGTAACATTGTATTAACCGGTAGCCGCAGAATAGCTAGCTTGCGTGGGCCAAATTTGTTGAACCCTGAAATGCTCAAATGTTGTTCACTAAGATCACAAAGTGCATAGGGAAGGTATTAGCCTTTTGACCATCCGTTCGGTGGGAATAGGTACTCATAATTCTGTCATCTTTAAAGTTGATGCATTTATTCTGAACCATTCAACTTTTTAGTTGTACTATATGAAAAAAAAATGATTATTTTTGTCTGAAGGTGGATCCCTCTTGAAGTCCACATGATAGAATATAAATATGTAAAATCCTATCAATGATTCTAACATTGGCATTGGAGGACTGAAAGTCACCAAAAAGAGCTGCCAGAAACAATAGTATGCTTATAAAAGTTACATCGAATTAAAAGAGATGTATGCATGACTTTGCTTAAGGAACTGATCAAGCACTCTAGTGGGTACCAACACAACAAAAAAAGGTTGAAAGGAATCTTGCTAGTTCAAGAACTGGAGTAGAAAAGGGAAAACACGCCTGAAAAGTGACTACGAGGTACCAAACTACTAATCAAAGCATTTAGGCTGTAGGAGCTACTAGTCCACTAAGGACAAGTCCAACTTCTGAACATATCCCAGCTACAATAAGGTCAACCACCCCCAAACTTTGACAGATTGCCCATCAGTTTTTTCTTATTGAGTCATTTGCTGAATTGCCAGTATTATTAAATTTAATCGCATCTTGCAGAGTAACGGTAATGGAAATGCTACCAGCAGCAGTGGGAACGGCAATGCCGCCAATGGCAGCAGCAACGACGACAATGACAGTAGCACCCTGCGGGTGACGGAGCAACAGGTGGCAAGGTTGATGGAGGAGGACATGGGCACCGCCATGCAGTACTTGCAGGGCAAGGGGCTCTGCCTGATGCCAATCTCTCTTGCCTCGGCCATCTCCGCCGCAACCTCATCGTCCCTTCTTCACCGCCCCTCCATTCGGCCCCTACACGAGGGCAGCAGCCCTACATCGCCTCCGTTGGGGAACGGCGTGGGCAGCGATGATGCCCGGACCATCAAGGATATCAACGCCGGAGGTAAACAATGAAGTGGACGACCATTTCATCCCGTCAGGGACGGTTCTTGGGAGGTTTAATGTTCAGAAGGTTGCTCTAGGCGTGGTATTGTGAACCGGCGGTGCTCTTTTCTCCCCCTCCACCTTTCTCCTTTGTTTATAAGAAATATTGTTTAATCATGCAACCTTTGGTTCCATCTTTCCTTGATTTCTTTTTGGGCTATGAGCTGCTCTTTAACTCTAGCCTTCTTTATGTTACATTTGTCGCGGAGCTGTCATTTCTCTCGTTTGACGGAGGCAAGAAGGAATCGAAATTATTGCTCTAAGGGGGGCCTGATCATATTCTGAGTTAAACATATCAAAGTTTTCCATGGACTACGAACGGTATAAGTGCAAAGTTGGTCAATAAATTGAAAGATTACGTGGGAGCCAGGAGAGGATACGCTGTTTCAGTTGCTTTTCAAGCAATCAGATAATCGTTCGTTGGAACGGTCAGTTTCAGACAAGGATCGGTTTCAGCAGAGACTTTCCTATAGCGCAGGGCTCCTCCATGGTTACCAAACCTGTAGCAATGAACTTTTAACCAAAGTTAATAAGAGATTTTAACTTGAAACTCAGGAGCTTTCATTCAAAAAATATTAACAACTTTCAGCTCATATTCATTATACCTTTTAAGTAACAAACTAGAAACTTTCTGCTCATATAACAAATTTCAACTACACAGATGGTACCTTCTCCTCATAAATCAAGCTTTTAATTACACAGACCGGTTTTCTACCCCCATACATCAAGCTTTTAACTACAAAAATGATTGGGGCTTTCTACTCCGTGCATCAGCTTCTGATTGCACAAATTATTTTTACTTGGAAGCATGCGAATGACCCCAAATCGCATATTTCTGTTGCAGTCCAAAAAAAATCCAAGGGAATAAAGTTCAAATAAACCTGAGATTTTCTCTACCCCCTACCTTTTCCTCCTCTGCACCAGCACTGACGCAGGGGAAGAGACACGACGGTTTTGATGGAACACAGCGACCCATGGCAAAACGGCGCAGACCCAAGTCTCGTCGGAGTGGGGGGAGGTAGTGCAGGAGAGGCTAGCATCGGTGGGCGTCTTCTCCGGTGTTGTACATCTGTGGTGGAAAGCAGAAGGCCTAGATCTACTGGGTTGTGGAGAAAGAAATGAGGAAAAGAAAGGGAATCAGGAGTTATGGAGATGAAAATCATGTAGATGGTGAGGTTCCGGAAAAAATAATGCGTGAGATGAGTGGTAGAGAAGAAGACAAAAAAGAGATAAGGCTGAGGGTCAGAGGGATATAGACGGTCAGTTCACAAGTGTTCAAGTGTGCCCGTGGTCAATCACTCATTATGGTTTTCTCAAGATAACATAGTAGTTGCAGTTACGCTAGATGCATCCGGTATATTTTTGTGAGAAATACGTATTTACGGGAAAAAATGCGAGAAATATTTGGAGATGAAAATACGATGTTAGACAGGGACGTCGTGAACGGCGGCGAAGACATTCCACCTCAGCATCAATGATTGCGTTCCGATGCAGGCGGTTTACATGCGAGTGCATGCAGCGTCTCAAGAAAAAATTGCTTGCAGCATACTTAGGTCTAGTGTTCCTGTCCTGCCTTCAATTCGCACGTTGCCATGGGCTGTCTCAAAGTTAACAAATCAAGAAGAGAGGAAATATGTGCACATTTACTTGATACAATGGACAGATTGAAGGATTCGGACAGCAGATGCACCCACGTTGGTGAAGTAAATGAAGGGCATCTTTGACCGTGCTTAAAAAAAATCGAGTGACAACTCCGATTAACGAGGTGAACATAAGGAAAACTAGCCTAGAGTTCTAGACTCTGGAATCGCTCTAAAATAAGCTGTCTAGTATTAGATCACAAGACAATGCAAATTTTGCGGCGGTGCAGATGGGGTCTCAAATTTGCTTCAGAAAAGAATGAAACGAGACAAAAGCAAAGGGATACTCAGTCCTCTCTGCATGATTTGCTAGTTCGACATTTTCCAATCAATGCAAGCACAATAATGGAGCAAAAACTATGTTCTTGACAAAGACAAAAGGAACATTTCAAGTATAAACATAACTGAAAAAGGTTATGTCTGCTGATACATTTGCTAGGAAGGTACCCAACTTCTCTTTGGATAGATGATTCCTCCTAGCTACAAAAGCACAGTGGATGGATTGACACTGCAGAAGGGAAGAAGAGTGCTTTCCCTAGCGTAACAAAAGTAGGAGAAATTCAATGTACTGAGCACGAAAGCGAGCAGCGTGCTGCAGGCATGGCGAAAGCTGCTTGGAGATACCACAACAAATTGATACCAAGCATAACAAGCCGTCCCCTCTTGTTTTGGATATCCATGATGAGTGCTTGCAGAATTGTCAGGGGGCGAAAATTACCTAAAGGAGATGGACGTATTAACAACATAGGAGATGATAAATTTGTTCAAACAAACTATCAACAAAGCATGTTGACTGCTAAAGAACAGTAGCGCAAGAATATGGTTGTCCATTACTACTAGTTTCCTACATCCACTTTAAGAACGATAGATCCTCCTTAAACAGATCAAAGAAAGGAGATGAACTCAGCCAAACCCACTTCGAACACATGGTTTATCATGTTAACTCTAGACCATTTTGCTGGGACTCATTCGCTCTTGAAATTGTACTTTTACTGTGGTTGGATCATGTTCTGCCAATCAATAGGGTTGACAGAGGTATATATAGAAATGCAAATAGAACAGTAAAATAGAAGAAACTGTGTGACGTCTTAGAGGTAGAACTCACCAAATCTATGTAGCAAATGCAGATGTAACATCTCACATAGAATAATTTAGAACTTCAGCTAATCTATTACTTCACGTCTGGTTGGTTCTCTTTCTTTTAGAACCACTTGGCATTTTATCTCCCGACTTAGATTTCTTTGATGCTTCTGATCCCAGAGACTCTTCCAGTTTCTTTAGAGCTTTTAGCAACCCAGCCAGAAAAATAAATTAGAATGAATGAAACACAAAAAATATGGGTAATAACAGCATATCTGATTAAAATAGGACTGTCATCTCACCAATGGAAAAAATTGGGCGAAGGGTTTCTATTGATTCATCGGGTAGTGAGCAAAGGCTGCTGCTACAATCATCTGCCTTCTTGAGCATTTTGTCAAAAGTTTTAACCTACACAGGATTTGACTCAGCAACCCAAATAAAAAGAGAAGAAATAAAATGAGATAAATCTAACTGCACCAGATCTGGGTACAATCCAGTTGGGCTTTCTTTTGGTAATAAAAAGGAGGCAGATTTCCCAGACCACAGTTATTTATACATCTAGCAGTAAAAAGAAATGTTTATAACTCCAAAACAGACATCAAAGTGATTTATGCATTCATAAGTCCTACCTAAATCAGGAAGTCTCAAGTTTTGTACAAGAATACAACAGTTATCTACACCAAATCATATAGCACCAAACAAACATCGACCGTGTCAAAAAAAACTCAATTTGTGGTTCATATGTTTAGCCCCAGCAATAAGTGGTTGGGATCAAATTTTGTTCTGCATCTTTTTTACACATAATCATGCCATGTACATTATCATGGTGTATTAGTAAATCAACCCACTGCAAGCATTGTACCAGAAAAGCTAACTATTATTATTAAACAATGAATTACATGATCAAACAATGCATTACCTCATGTTTCCTTAAAAATGTGAAGCAGGAACCAGACTCCCCCGCCCTAGCAGTACGACCTGCTCGGTGGATGTATGTTTTCACATACGGCGGCATATCATAGTTGATAACATATCTTAAACCATCAATATGTATTCCTCGAGCCATTATATCTGTACCAATTAGAACATCTATTTTCCCTTCCTTGAAGGCTGCCAGTGTCTTCCTGCAAGAGAGAAGGTCTATTAATATCACAAGGTGAGAATATGTTCATATCATTAGCTCAGCCCATTATCAACAGAACCTAACTTTACGAGTATTGCTGTTTCCTTAAGTTCACCACCCACATGCTCTAGAAAGAAAGATCCATAGGATTTTTAAGGCATATTCAGCTCAAGATGATACTTGCAAACTTTTCTTAATCTTGCTATTCGCTCCCAACTCCACGAAAATGAACTTTTATTTCTGTCAGGAAACAAATATGAGTAATTTACCTTCGAGTAGATTCACGCTGCAGACGTGAAAATTCACTAAACTTGAAGGGTAAGTCTTCGAAAAATCCCAGCAAAGTGCTTAGTCTATGACTTGATTCTACAGATGAAGTAAAAACCAAGCACTTCTCCCCATGCAGCTCTTGGAGAAGAACAATGAGACACAAGGGTTTTAAATTTGATGTACAGACCTGCAATAGCAGTATAGCAGCAAGGTGAATGAGAAAGCACATCACAGTTTCCAATAGCCTTTTACACCTTGGGTGTATAAGGCATCAGCACTAAAAAGGTAATAACCAGTAAACGTGCTGCACAGAGATGAAGACAAACCAGCTTGTAGGACTCCAGCTTTGTAGGAATTCTGTAACGCTTCTTCCCACTATTCAACAGTAAGGGATGGTGCAACTCAAGTTGAGAAAGTTTGCTAGGATCTTGAGTCAGTGTAGCAGAACAAACTATCTTTGCCAGTCTTGGATAGCATTTACCTTTAAACCCACGCTCAACTCCCCTAAACGCCATAGCACAGATTAATAAAATCCTCAGTTGAAATATAAAGTGATAAAAGAGGGAGAGAATATGAGGATGTAATTTGGCAAAGTAGTGCTTACGATCTTCTAATGGTAGTCAATGGATGTAGTAGAGTTTGTCCATCAGTGTCACGCCAGGGATGATCCTGATTGGTCGAGCGAGTAAACTGGATAACTGCTGGCAACCAGGATTGATATGCCTCTCTTAGCATCCTATCCGTCTCATCAACGACCTGAAATCCCAAGATAAATAAATAGGAGTATGAGGCACTAATAAGATGCAAAAGTATACTATAAATGCTACAACTAAGGTTCATATGCCAGATTGCTAGCACAGATAAACAAATAATACAAACTGCTGGCCATGCCGATCCAACAATTCTGTGAAAAGAACACAAGCAGCATATGTCAAATTATGTTGCAAGTAAAGGTAACACTCGCATGGTTTTGAAAGACATCCATAGTAAGGGTCTAAAAGAAAAGTTGAATATGGAAACATTTTTGGTTGGCCCAAAATGCCCCAGAATAATCATGTATTGCTGCCATTTGGGCACAGGCCAGGTAAAGTAAATCGTCTGCACTTTGGAAAAAAATTCATTGCCAGTATAATCTAAATAAAATCTACATGGTACTGTGCATGCACAGAGACACACACAATACTACAGTCAATCTTTCCACAGAACATTGTTGCCTCAAATATGTATAACAGGACCTATCAACATACCAGGTATGAACTCAGTCATCCATTGAATGGAGAATGACTTGTGCAAAGAGGACATAGAAATTGTTGGCAATAAGCCTACCAGGTATTGAAGATGCTCCAGACTAAAACCTTTCGTCATGTTAATATGATCCATCAATCTTCCAGGAGTTGCCACCAATATATCAACTTTAGTCTGTGGTTCCATTTCGACAAATTCTTCATCAAGAGTTGGATAAAGCTCTTGTTTGGACCTCTTGATAATATCTGAAATTTCATCCGCTATTGACGATTGACCAACTGCTGAAGCTACTGACAAGCCCACCACAGGAGCAATAGCATCAAAAACCTCTTTAACCTGAAATCGAATAAACAAACAGAAAACACTTCTCATTTGTTAAGATGACCTGAAGCATATGAAATGGATAAATTGTTAATTAAGCTGTTGACAAAGAGGTTTCTAGAAGGTAAAAGGAGATCGCACAAACCTGCAATGCTAAATCCCGTGTAGGTAGCACAACCAAAGCACGTAAGCACCTTACTTTCCGAGTGGAGAGCATTTGCACAATAGGCAAGGCATAAGCAAGAGTTTTGCCCGATCCAGTTGGGGAGTTAATACAGATATCCCTCTCAAACGCTCCAGGACCAATTGTTTCCAACCATGTTGCTACCTGAACAGAAAAAAATGATTCGATTCCCATTCTCTGCACCGCTTCCGCCAATCTGTAACAGTAAACATAGCCATCAGTTACATGCTAAATGGGCACACACTTAATACTTTGTAGCTCTACAAAACAGACCAAATTGAACATGCGAAACAAGTGAAATGACTAGTTCACTTTGGACTGAACAAAATGGATACAGCTAATGCTAAGAGAACTTCCACTAGGAACGGTTACAGAATGCCTAAACGCTAGGAGCACGAGCTATTCAGTGAAATGCGACTGCGCCGTTGCTCGCAAACTGCAGAATCCAACATTACAAATTCAGCAGGCAACCAAACAGAACAAAGTTACTTCGTAGCCCACGACAACGGAAACTAACTAGCATCCGCACTGCAACTCCCCCGCCCACTTGTCAAAAGCTAAATCAAACAGAAAGCCATGCATTCAACTCCACGTTCTACTCTCCTACGCCTCCAAAGCTAGCTCAATAAACAGAAACAGGGAGGTCACCTGGGGTCGAGGCGGGGGAGGCGCGCGACGGGGCAGCCAGAGAAGGAGTCTATGTCGACGGGTAACCGCATCCACGGCAAGTGCGGCACGCGGCTTGCCGGCCCCTCCTCCCCCTCCTGCTCCTTCTTCCTCGCCATGCGCACCATCAGCCGCGGAACCAGTCGACCAGTGCTGAGCTTGCTCCACCTCAGCCCGCAGCCGGACGCCGTAGACAAGCCTAGGTAGGAGGATTCGGCGGCGGCGAGGAGCACTGGCGCCGAGAGGCGATAAAGGGAAGGGAGAAGCGGCGGCGTCGCTGCGAATTAGGGCGCGGAGCGGAGCAGGGTGATGATGGCGGGGTAGAGACTGGGCCGCCTTTTAATGGGCCGAAAGAATGAGGAAGCTGGGCGGCCCAGCCCAACAAATCGTACGGAAACAACCGGCGCGGCGAGCGGGAACAAATTGGCACGACCGCTCCAGCGCCCGCGCCCATTTCGCATTTCCCGAGACTCCGAACCGGACCGGACCCTGCCGTTGACTTCCATCGCACGGAAGCTTGCGGCGTCGCGGCTCGAATCCCCCACCTCGCCGGCGGATGGATCCCGCAGCAGTGGCGGCTGCAGCGGCAGCCACGAGCGAGAAGAAGCTGTTTGGGTGTGAGACCCGCCGGCGGCGCTGCACGCGGAGCTCCCAGCAGCCCTCGATTCGCCGGCCGGCATCGGCTTCCGATGCGGGGAAGAGGAAGAAGAAGAAGAAGAAAGCGGAGGAGGAGACGAAGGCACCTCCGCTGGCTCCATCCGCAGGGGCCTGACGGTGCCGGCGTCGGGGACGACGACGACGACGACGACGGCGAGCACCCCGCGCGGGGCCGACCTGGCGAACCTCCTACGCGCGAGGAAGCTGATCCTCGTCCTGGAGCTGGACCACACGCTGCTCAACTCCACGGGGATCCACGACCTCTCCCCGTCCGATAGAGCCAATAGGTTCAGGCAACACACCGGCGACGACCCCGGCATGGGCCTGTTCCGGCTGGACTCCCACTCCCTCCACATGCTCACCAAGCTCAGGCCCTTCGTCCGCGGCTTCCTGCGGGAGGCGAGCGCCATGTTCGAGATGAGAGGGAGTACGCGAGGGAGGTCGCCAGGTTGCTCGACCCGGACGGCGCCTACTTCGGCGGGCGGGTGATCTCCAGCGCGGAGTCGACGCTGCGGGACAAGTAGAGCCTCGACGTTCGTGGTCCCGGCGGCCGAGACCGTCGCCGTGGTGGTGATCCTCGACGATACGGAGGTCTGGGAGGAGCACGGGGACGACCTGATCCTGATGGAGAGGTACCTCTACTTCGCCTGGACCTGCCGCAAGTTCGGCTACGGCGCCGGCACGAGCTCCCTGGCGGAGGCGAAGCGGGACGAGAGGGAGCACGACGGCGCGCTGGCCGTGACGCTGGTTGTCCTGAGGCGCGTCCACCGCGGGTTCTTCGATTCAGTGCTGGACAGGCACTGCTCGGACGTGAGGGCGGTGATCCGGGAGGTGCGGCGGGAGGTGCTGCGCGGGTGCACGGAGGCGTTCAGCAGGGTGATCCCGTTCGAGGTCCGCGCCACGGACCAACCGGCGTGGAGGATGGCCGAGCAGCTCGGCGCCGGCTGAGCGGCCGACGTCGGCGAGGCCGTCACCCACGTCGTGGCCAACGACGCCGGGACCGAGAAGGTGCGGTGGGCGCTGCAGCACGGCAGGTTCCTGGTGCAGGCAGGACGAGCAGGAGTTCCCAGTGGCCAGCGGGACGTTGTTGAAGAGAGAGCAGGTACAATGGAACGGGCGTTGCTGAGGCCTTGGCGACTCGTATCGTATCATTCCGAGTTGAGGTTGCCATGGCGGCGTACGTGGTGTTCCAGACGTCGCGATCGTCCAATCGGGACGAGTATATGGCGTCGAAAGAGTAGCCAAATGGTTCAATATTTTGTGGCCAAGGTCATGGAGTTTAGGGGGTGTTTGGTTGGATTTTTCAATAGCTTTTCACTGAAAAAAGCTGTAGCCCAACCAAACGGCCAGTTTTTCAATAGTTTTTGCCAATGGTAGTTATAGGCTTTGCAGTGCAAATTCAGCTGTTTGGAAAAGCTGCCTTTTATCAGCTTTTTGCAATGTGCTGAAGCTTCAGTGCTCATTTTTCAAAATACTGTAGATGGTTTGGATCAACCAAAAGTCATATGATCACTTTCCCATAGCCACAGCAGCTTTTCCAAATAGCTAGCCAACAGCAGTTTTGTCAACAGCCACAGCCCAACCAAACAGGCCCTTAGTACATTGTGAGTTACCATCGCTGCTGCCATGACCATTGGATTTTGAACTGATTTTTTGTAACCCATCAATGCCCATCGGAGTGGCACAAGGGTCCACGGTGAAGTAAGCACTCTGCAATGCTAAAGGCTGTGTTCTTTTTTTTTCTTTAGCCTTAGTCGGAAACATTAAGGGAGCACCACAAGCTCTAACTTGGCCTCTGACACGTAGACACTATTATGTCTAATGTTGGATTAATTGAAAACGGTGTGCATTTTACTTGTTCATAGTGGAAGAGAGAGGGTTTGGTGGCCTTAATTGTGAGATTTAGTGCGATGCATGTTGCGGTGGCATTTGCCTTAACTGGTTTGTTCTCTTCTTAGTTGATACGGTGAGAGGTCTCATTGTCCACGCAGCGCCGATGGTAAATCATGTGTTTCATGGTTTCCAGCTGTTCCATGGTGCTACTTTTTCACATAGCTTCTTTGGTCGAAGCTACAATTGGATGTTGCTTGTGCTATTTGGTAAGTTTCTTCTCCCCGCTAGGATTTATACGTCGACAGCTTTCTTGCGTATTATCTTGGCCGACTAGTGCCTGGTCCTTCCAGTCTTGTGTGACAAAGGAGTAATGCGTTCGTAATTTCAAAATCTGGTTTTTCTTCTTCACGAATGAAAATATGTGGCCGCATACGATTTTATTTATTGATTGCAAGGAAGTTGTACATACGTACATACATCACTATATACCCACATTAGATGCATATATCCATAGGAACACGTCCTCTAATCACACATTAGAAATGACAGAGACCGAGAATAAATTCTGCACACCTAGCTACCTCTAGATAAATAGTTATAGATGTAATAGGAGGCCTCGTATACAAATGGATCAATGACTTTTCATTTATAATAGAAAATAAAATAAAATAAATATAACCAATTATATTTGTTTCGGTTTCAATCTGCTAGCAAACTGTTTAGGTACAGTTATTCAATCCTATCTACTAAACTTACTACCATCTTCAACTGCACTACTTCGTATCATTCATCCACAAAGTGTAACCAAGCACGGGGCCAAGAGGCCATCATCTAGTAACTACCACACTTGAACAAGTAGGCTATGTACGGAAGAAAATTTCTGTAAGTTTCTCTTCAAATCTTGACATGTGGCAACACCAATTTTAAAGCCCCTCGTCGCATTAACCACTCCACTAATCTTATCCATGTCTACTTCCCTTTCCGTCCTCCCATATCTAAAGAAATTTTTCGATTTTCCTTGGATTTGATATGCAATTGATTGTTGCTTGAGCACTAGAAATGCAAAAATATCCGCGATTCGAGAGTACAACCAGGTAGACTAATTAATTAGAAAATTCTCGTGTTTGCCATCAACTTAGATGGCGACCATGATCTAAACTTCAATCTCATCCATGCCTCCATGGGCGATGCCACCATAAATCATGGGTATTCAGTTGAATACTAAAAAAAAAGAGTTAGCAAAAGCTCCTGCTCAAGTTAAAAGAAAAACTCTAAGAATGAGCATAAATGTATGTTCTATCATAACAGTGACATCTCCTATGTGCTGACCTGGTAGGAAGATTGTTGTTCTACTTCTTGAATGATCATATGTTCAAATCCCACAACCACCTTGATAGGAGTCTGATTGCGTTTATGTTTTGGTCTACCCTTTGTGTACATTGAAGATTTAAACTAGGCTTCCAACCACCTTGATAGGAGGAGTTTGATTGTGTTTATGTTTTGGTCTGCCCTTTGTTATTTTGCATTCAAATTTTAAAATTCAAAGTTTATTTGAAAGTTTTTCCCACATCAGGAATGTTTTATACTTCAATTCTTGCCATATCATACACTGAACACTCTCTTTTGTAACTTCTTGAAAATGCGCCCCACCCGATACATCCCCGATGATCGAACCTGGGTTAGCGGCTTATGTACTCTACGCACCCATCATCATGCTCTCATGGTGATCCCTATTTTTTCAAACTTCGAATACCCATTCCCAAAGTAATGGCGCTGCCATAAATGCCACCATGGCAAGAAGCCAATGCCCACGAGAGATCATCCATGACTTCTCTCATGTTCTCCTGATCAACAGGAATGGTCGTGATTCTCTATAATTGGGTGTTGTGCCACTAATTTGAATTGATTTAAGTTCTTTAACTCTGCCACTAATTTGAATTGATTTAAGTTCCTTAACAATGCCACTAATTTGAATTGGTTTATGTTCAAGCTTGTAATTGAGTCTTTTACTCTTTTAGGTCATTTCTTGACGAAAGCTATCCTAATCCCTTCTGTTGTGCCTTGACTTTAGCCTATTGAAATTATTATGCTCATATGTACATGTTTTATATTCAAGTGAAGATTAGTTTTCAAGTCGTCAGCTAAGGAAGCACCACTACTTTACGCTGAGAATAAGCAATACCTACTTGGGATTATTCTAAAATATTTGCGAGCTCTTGTGAACACCTAAATGTTTGGCATGGAAGATACTAGAGAAAATTCACAAAAAGAAATATCTAGAGACTAATATTTTCCATAAAAGTTTTAGAGTAGATTATTTATCATGCTTCACGAAAAGTGCTAGAGAATTATGTAGATAGGATATTTACACGGAATACTCTAGTGCGGGGATAAGATGTTTATAGGGAATACTCTAGGGCAAAGATAAGATATTTATAGAACACATATTTCTAGTTGTAAGGTTGGGATGGTTTGGTTGCCACTTGCACTATTCTAATGGGCTTATGTAAGCATAAATAGAGGTGCCACCCCTTTCTCCATGGCTCCATGTACCAACTAAGATGAGCTATCGTGAGCCACTATAGGTTGAGTTTTGAATCAACGTGAGCGGCTTGCTCGGTCAAAAGCATAACAGTGTTTTAAGGTTAGTGATTTAGCCACCTAGAAGTAAATGACTAAGAAGTAAAAATGAAAGTCCATCTACTTGTCTTGCATCATTAATAAAGGATGAAAAAATGGTCAAGTTATTTATTCTATATGAATCAAAACTAATTGTGACGGTAAAGTTAATTATTGGATTACTTCTTTGCCCCAAGGTTATCTAAGGTGTCATAACTTTGGTATATCAAATCCTTCAGAGGTCACAGTCTTGTTGGCCAATTGAGAATAAAGAGATTATACATTCGACTAGCAACTAAAAAATGAAACTCGTTATAGTTAGGAGATAGGGTTTGCATAGAAAGAATAAGAATAGAGCAAAGACATACATGGACTCAGTGGACATGAGGTCAGGGGCACGCGTGCACGACGTCCTCCTGCCAGCAAACATGGCCAAGTGTCAGGTCAACAACATAGTCAAAGCCTTCTATGATTTCAAGATCTACATGCCCCCTGAAGAAGGTCTGGATAGGCTAGGACAGATCGTTTGGTATTTCATCCGGTGGCCGAAGTCTGACATCATTATAGAAGAAGATAGGTTCACTTCCTTGCAACAACAGTCACCATCAAGTGACTATCAAACTCCTTCACTGATGCTTAACATACGTCACATGAGGCTTTGCTTCTTGTCTGGCGAGACACCAGAGGAGGAGGAGGAACCCGTGCAAAGAGCAGTGGATGTGGCGAAATAGGCTGTCTTGCATGTGCCGGAGAAGGCCACACTTGATGACCCTCAAGTGCCTAGGATGAAAGAGAGCCAAGCCACTATCTTAACATAGCATACCACGCCATCTCCAGTCAAGGAGAGATATGAAACGCGAAAGAGATGCAGTACAGGCCAGCCCAACAAGAAGAAGGATGTCAAGGGAAATGTTCAAAGGGAAGTTCCCGTATGGAGATCTCCCCTATGCCCCTCTAGCCTGGAAATACATATTAGGTGAGCCATTCGCGCTGGAGGATCAAACGCTTTCATTGAGTTGCAAAAAACTGCAAATGTGGTACTTGAATGAATGTGGAAAGCCGGGTGGGCTAAGAAATATTTAGATCAAAGTGCCAGATAGCTACGGTTTTTACAAAGAATATGACATGAGAAGCTTCTATATCAACTTTGATGACTTGTTAATGCTCTACAACCTCGACGTGCTGAATGGACAACTCTTCATATGCTGGACACTACACATGATTCAAGAGTACCTGATCGAACAATGGTGCGCTTGTAGGGATAAGGAGTTCATCGTCTTTGCTTATAACCCGCTGTGAGTACTTCACTTTTTTCTCACATAATTATGCACGTAGGTGCATGTATAAATAAAAGTAATGAAGGTTATTGTGTTTATAAAATGATCACTAGATCCTGGTCATTATCGCATGCCCATGAAACAAGGTCTTTTACCTTGACTCCATGGTAGGTAATCGTGACTTCAGCGGGATTAAGGATGTCATCGATGCTGCATTTCTCGCATACGGTGTGAGAAGAGGGCCTCACAATAGATCAAAAGCTAGCAAGCTAAAGCACATTTTCGACTTCCCGTGCAGAAAACAACCCAAACCTTCCAAGTTATGTGTGTTCTATGTCTACGTGAACATGGAGGTCCTTCTTAATGTAACGCCAAACACCCCCGAGAAGGAATGGAAGATCCTAGCCAATGAGATAATTCCAAAGACTCACCTCACCCATATAGAGGTGTTTTAGCGTTTTTCCTTAATTATCATGTAATAGTTGTCTCTGACGATTTGAACATAAATGCACCAGATTTGGATGATGTTTAGACTTGTTTGAAATTACTGTACTTATGAATGGCTTATGTATTTTGCATGCATGTGAATGCCTTTTTTTCTATATAGTAACTTACAAATTCTAACTTAGTTCTTTTTACAAGAATGCAATAATGTGTTGTCTCATATGAAGCACTAGGTTTCAAACAAAATTGTAAGTCTTGTTTCGAACTTTGAAGTATGTGGGATATAGATGTGTTGTTTCAAACTGTTATTGAGCAAACAACATTGAATGAAGTTCAAATTACATGTAAGATGTACTGTGTGTTTGCTGATTTATGATCTGTGATGAAATTCTTGTTACAGAAATGCAACATTGTGTTGTCTGATATCAAGCACTAGCTTTCAACAGAATTGTAAGTCTTGTTTCGAACTTTGAAGTATGTGAGATATATATGTGTTGTTTCAAACTTTTCTTGAGCAAACAAGATCGAATGAGGTTCAAATTTAAGATGTACCGTGTGTTTGCTGATTTTATGATATATAATAAAATACGTGTGAATATATCAGATCTGTGATGGAATGCTCATGTGAATATGTGATTTGTGATGGAATAATGTTTGTGTCTGTCTGTGAACTGTGAACTGTTTTTCAGAGAACATGGTTAGCACTTCTTGTGGCTAGCCTGCGGGGGTGAAACAGTCATCAACAATAGGTAGCTTAAAAAGCCTGTTAGTGAGGAAACATTCATTTAGTGAGGAAACATTCATCAATGGTGGACCATAGAAACGTACCATCAGCGAAGGTATCCCTATCAACGATGGGGGTCCTGATGAGTCAGTCAGTCTAGATGAAGTCATCAATGACGGGGCGCCTTATGAGCCCGTCAGTCCAAATGAAACCATCAACGACGGGGCACCATATGAGCCCATCAGTCCAGATGAAGCTATCAGCGAGGGGTTTCTTCCTTGCCCGTCACTCCGGACCAAGTCATCAACAAATGGATAGAGAGCAACCCCTCGTTGATCACCAACACCATCAACGACGGTAGTGAAAATTACTAGTCGTTGATAAGTCTTTATCAACGACGAGTAAAATATCTGATGTTGATGACTTGACCAATGATCAATGACAGGCCCTAAATCCCTTGTTGATCAAGGATTTAGCTTGTCGTTGATCTGTTATTCTGTAGTAGTGAGGATATCATTAGGCGCAAGATTTTGAAGGGAGTAGTGATTCCAAGTAAGGTTGATAGGTTTCTCAATGTTTTGAAAGATCATCCAACCTCTCACAAGGACCTCATCAAATACAATATATGTCTTATGGATGATACTCTATTAGTGGATGTGCAAGACCGTTTGACATATAAAATCACGTAATGAAACCAGACTTGACCTCACAACATAAAATCAAAACAAGAGAAATGGCGAGTTGAGATAGGCAGTAGTTGAATATTAGAGACATTATAAACTTTAGGAATACTAAATTGTTCACTCTGATTTGAAGGGCTTGCTTACATTTGGTCGGCATTCCACACATCATGTCATAGTATTCTGTTTGAATTGACGGCAAAACTATATTTACACAGGTTGGAAATTTTCGTGCCAGGGTTGTTCTCTGAACTTCAAGAGACTCTATTTGCAATAAAAAAACTTGAAACCCATCGCATAGCAAAGGAACTTCAAAACTTTAATTCATAAGATCTATTCAAGATTGTAGCTCCCACATCAAAGCATCAATGCTATCACTTTTTGTTTCTTTATATATAACTTGGATCGGATCATTTTTTATTGCTACGGGCTCAGTTAAGTGGGGTTATGCGGTGATGGCATTCTGTTAAAAGTTTCGCTGAGGTCATGTATCGATGTATGTTGTTTCCTACTAGTATTTTAGTCATCATGTGTTGCGTTGAGGTCACATAATTTGTGGATTATCTCATAAGGAACGGAGGGAGTAGTTTGCTCCATGCATGCACTTCCATTGCATTTGTGTCTTGTACGTATGGAATGGCTAATTTTTAGTTTTAACTACCGAATCAACTACTACTAGAGTGATCTTCCATACCATCAGTTTTCTCTTCGATCCCGATCATTAGAAGGAACCATGTCTCTTGTTCCCTTGCTCTTGATTTTGCTTCCACTTTAGGTACTAGAGATCACCAACATAAGTTCTCTCATCGGATCATTCTCCTCTTAGAGTAAACTACACTTTACGTCATGTAAATTGCCACTTGTGTCACACTAAACCACTTTTTACAATAATAAACACAGAATATTAGGATAAAGAGAATAATATTGCACTTTGCACCACTTTGACATTACTCTCCATTGTCTCTAGTGGGACCCACATCTTAGTGTAACTGGTGGACCCTATATGTTATGTGTTTCTTGTACCTCCATCTCATATTCTCATCACTGTCTTCTCTTCTCCCTCTCGTAGGACTCATGCGCTCAACATCCTGTCATTTTCCCTCCCTATCTTCTACGTCCTCCCATCACCTCTCTTCTCTTCCTTAGGACCCTCTGCCCTTCCCCTACCTCACCTCCTAAAAATCCCTCCCATTCATCATCCTTCCCTCCATTTCTTCTTCTTGCAAGCGTAGGCTAAGTAGACTCGGGTTGGATCCATGATGGCATGTGTTATTCATGCATGCTTATGAATGTTGCAAACTAGCTCCACGTGCTTGGGAAATGAAACACACAACTAGACAACGACTGTTGCTATGGGTGGGTTGGCATGGTTAGCTGCTGCGACAAGGGGAGGCACGGTCGCCATTGTCATTAGGCTTGTGTCGCCAGTGTCCATGCCGTCACACGGGGGTGTCGCTGGAACTCCCATGCATCCTTCCTTGTTGCTGTTGCACCTGCTAGCTTCTCGTAGGGCAACGACGATGCCATGAGGATACATTGCGGAGGGGGTGAGAGAAAGATCACTAATAGATTCAAGGAGGGAGATAGACAAGGGGTTGAGATGGAGGTAGAAGAAATATGCGACATGTAGATTTATGCTGCTAATTTTACTGATACGTGGGTCCCACTTATAGGTTCAATTAGAGGCAACTAAAGTAACCAGGAGATAATGTGAAGCGTAATATTTTTTCCTCTACTCTAGTACGACGTGTTCACTCTTGCAAAATACCGTGCGATATGACGTAGGTGGCAATCAGGTGCAAACTGAAACTGCACTTGACCGACTAGGCAAAACGATTGTTCACCGACATGACATCGAGCCACAAACGCACACAAAGTAAGTCCGCGTCACGTAGCGAGCAGCCCATGGCCATGGCCGCCGTCATGCGCCGCTCGCGCGTGGGCAGCCTCCTCCTCTGCCACCTCGCCTACCGCCCAAACCCTAAACCCCTCTCCCTCTCCTCCTCCGCCACTCCCGCCACCGCCCGCGAGCGCGAGGGCGACCTCCTCTCGTGGCGCCTCCTCCGGCTCCGGTCGCCGCGGGGGGCCGCCGTGGCCGCCGCCATCGAGAGATGGGCCCAGGAGCGCGGCCACGTCTCGCGGCCGGACCTCCGCCGTGCCGTCGCCCAGCTCCGGCGCGCGCGCCGCTACAACCACGCCCTCGAGGTGAGCACTTCAACTAGTACCTTTGATGCTCTGGACTGAGTGGACTTCTAGTTTGTAATTCAGTCTCTTCACTTACCAAAATCCTGCTATTTACATCGTGGGCACCGTAGCACTAACAGTAACTCATATGCGATTTGAGCTGAAAATCTAATGATAAGAGGAAGGAGAACTCAGTGATGCCATTCCTCGTTGGATTCTTTAGATATTGCGAATAATTTCACATTTATTGTTAGTTGTTACAGACTGACAGCACGTATGGAGAGGCCTTGTTTGGGATTTATTGCAAAGAACCGATGAATTCGAACTCTGTAAATTTTTTGCACCATTTATAATCTATGTTCAGCTGCGAAGGAAGAACTGATCAATTCAAACTCTTCATAATGTTTGATCAAAACTCTCAAAGTGGGGATGTGACACTTTCAAGGGTTGGCTGTTCATGATTGTTTTAATGTCTTATGGGTTAGAGTTAAAAATTACAATTGGAGAGTGTAAACAAATTTTTACTGTGCTGCAGATTTTATCATGGATGGACTCACGCAACAATCTTAAATTATCACCATTGGATCATGCAGCTAGGCTGGACTTGATTGCAAAAGTTCACGGTACTTCTCAAGCTGAGGAATACTACAAGAAACTACAGACCGCAGCTTCCAGGGAAGCTGCATCATTCCCTCTCCTCCATTGCTATGTTGCAGAAAAAAATGTTCAGAAAGCTGAAACCTTTATGGCTAGTCTGCAGAGCTGTGGGCTGCCTATCGATCCTCACTCATTCAATGAAATGATGAAGCTCTATGTTGCAACATGCCAGTATGAGAAGGTACTTAGTGTAATCGATCTCATGAAACGGAACAACATTCCCAGAAATGTTGTGTCATATAACCTTTGGATGAACGCATGTTCTGTCTCTGGTGTCGCCTCAGTACAATCTGTGTTCAAGGAGATGGTTAATGATGGTATAGTTGAGGTTGGTTGGAGCACATACTGCACACTGGCCAACATCTTCAGGAAGCATGGACTGAATAGTAAAGCCCTGGCTTGCCTTAGGACAGCTGAAACAAAATTATCACCAACACAGCGATTAGGATACTCTTTTGTAATGACATGTTATGCAGCTCTGAATGACAGCGATGGGGTTATGAGGCTGTGGGAGGCTAGTAAAAGCGTTCCAGGTAGAATCCCTTCTGCAAACTACATGAGTGCTATTTTATGCTCGATAAAAGTTGGCGACATTGCCCGAGCTGAGTGGATCTTTGGAAGCTGGGAAACAGAGTGCAGAAAGTGTGATGTGCGGGTTTCGAATGTTCTTCTTGGTGCTTATGTGAGGAATGGGTGGATCGAGAAGGCTGAGAGACTCCATCTCCACATGCTAGAGAAAGGCGCGTGCCCAAATTACAAGACATGGGAGATATTGATGGAGGGATTCATTCAGAGCAGGCAGATGGACAAAGCTATTAATGCCATGAAGGAAGCTTTATCTTTGTTGAAGAGCTGCCATTGGAGACCTCCACTTGAACTGGTTGAGGCCATTGCAACATTTTTTGAGGAGCAAGGCAATGTGGATGATGCAAATAGATACATTAAGGTTCTTCAAAAGTTTAACTTGACAAGCTTGCCCCTGTACAAGTCCATGCTTCGAGCATATATTAAAGCTGACATTGTGCCACAAAATATTGCTGAGATGATAGCAAGCGATCAGATAGTTATGGACGAAGAAATGGACCACTTGATAATTCGTGCCAGCAAGATAGATATCACTGGCAATGGGTGATCATGAGATGCAACTTCTTGTCAGCAATCACATGGTAGCAGCATTTCAGCTGCAAGATGTGATTGACAAAAACAGAACTGCAGATTAGACTTGAGAACGATGCACTTTGCTTCATTACTTAAGCAGGCCATGGTGAAAAAAGCAGGCCATGGTTTTGAGCAAACTGAATTGCGGTTGCATTATGAGAAGTGAATATTTCTTAGCTCATAGCTGATTTCCGTTGTCCTTGGTAGGGAGACCAGTCTGAGAAGTTCGGAGGGCTTCATATTTTGGAAGAGCCTGAGGAGATGGTTCTGACTTCTGAAACGGACGCTTGGTGATGTACTGATCTGGATGTATTCTCTGTCTTTAAGCCTTTGTGTAAGAGCATTTTGCGTTGTAGATGCTCTTTCTTCAGTGTCTTCCTCTGGAGCTCATTGAAATTCGCACTTAACAATGGCTGGAATGTCGCATCCACCCACGATAGTTGCTTCTAAGATCGTGCTAGCAATTTTGGCCAACTCCAATTTATTGAATCGGAATTTCTGATAAAATGCCACGTATAAAGCATAGAGATTTTAGACATCCACTTGAATATCAATCACACAAAATGTCAGACCTTAGCAACCACACACTACACGATTGCATAAGCATTGCAAAATCCCAGGGAAGAAGCGATGCCCTCATTGCTGGATATCAGCTTGGTTCGTACGGAGAGTTGGTGTTGCTCGTGTCATGGCGATGGCGATGACATGCGCTGCTGGTGTTGCTGATCCATCTGAAAGAACAGAGTTCACGCATGAATCAAGCACTTTGTTTTACTGCCTTTCTAGTGACTTCATGCACAACTCGGCGAGATGAGTGTATAGGGTATAACACCAGAAATACATCCACTTCGAGAATGACATACTAGACAAGTACAGTGCCAGGCATCCCTGCAAAACATGGTAGATTAGACGATTCCAATATCTGTGAAGTCTGGCTGCCCAAACTTGTCAAGCTTCAACGATCTGTACTTTGTAAGCTCCCTTTAACAGTTTTTTTTTAAAGTAGCTCTCTATGTCATAAACTGACAAAGCGCACCCTGTTATTAAAAAATTAAACCAGCCGTGTTCACGATCAATATAACAGGTTGAAGCAAATAAGATGATAAAAACCTTGACAACTATTTGGAGCTTCGATGCAAACTGATTTGAGCTAAGCCTAGTTTTTCCCCAGGAGATCAAAATCTGCACCTATAAGGGGCATGTGCAAAAGGCAAACATGCAGATGAATCAGGTGAAAAGGGGTAAGTGGAGATTTCATTGCTAAATGTAGAATTGAGAAGATACCGTCTACTTCAATTTTTCTTTTGCTGATAGACAGCAAAACAGGGAAAGTACACTCCTTAATAACCTTCTTGACTATATAAGTCATTAGTTCTAAATATTGTAGCTTTTGTCTCCAAAAGGCACAGTTAAGAACTTTGCTATGATCCAACTACAAGAAGAGCCTGTTAGCACCAAAGCAATGAACAGTCTAATACTATAATATTCTAGGTTGCAAAGCAAATGGACTAGCAGGATACATGAAGCAGTGACACTGACCTGGAAGTATTTAAATTAGCAGCAGAAGACGTAACTTGTGGTCAAAACCTCCACTTACTCAGTTACTAGCAAAGAAAATAATGAATGCAGTGCATATCTCCTGAATATAGTTTGGAGAAGAAGATATCCAAATCCAAGTCTGGCAGAAGAACAAGTAAAAGAGCATCAGCACCAATATGGGTGTTCAAATGCGGTTTTTCCAAATCGTCGAAACCAGCTAAGTATGACTAAATCATGCATGCATCCAGAAATGCTATTCAAAATTAATACTACCCTGCATGCTTCAACGCATCCCTAAGCACCAATAACTCAAGACAGACATACTTATTCTGGTACATATTGTATCATGAAAAGAACTTCCAATATGAAAATAAATTGCTGTGACTTCGAGTTCTGTGCATTGTTCATACTTGGTACAAGTGAACATATATAACTAAATATGAATCTGAAAGATTTTGAGCTGAACAAAACTCAACACGTCCTATCTCTAATTGAACTCAGGATAAATTTGCAGGAACTCCAACATGAAATTGGTTGGCCAACGCTAGGAAAAAATTGGATAACCGATGAATAGATAATATAAGACTTTAGCCAAAAATCCATGAAGTATTCATTTTGTTAGCAAGTGATGATCTTTACAAGCTGCTATTGTGCATACCAAATTTTGTTAGCTCAACAACAGTACTAGAAAGTACCTTCAATAATAGTTACTGAAATCTGAATGGGGGAGCTTGCATCCAGAATCCTGATTACAAGGAATGGAGCTAAAAAATGTAATGATAATATAAACTCATTCTCATTGCAGATAATGGAGTGTCATTCACCAGAAGGATAGTATTGTATTTCCTTTCTTCGGTGTAATTAAAAGAGCAGCCCTCAGGAATATCCATCTGAACATGGATGATGGTAATTTCTCTTGTATTGCTATCAACTTCATATTTTTGTGTGCTTAGATGTACAGTAACCCCACTCTACTGATATAACCAGCTTCTTCACATATAGGTTCTGTACATATCAACGATAAGAGAGCGATAAAATCGACTCTTGTCCTGAAGATAAAATATTAAATTGGACTAGAAGCGTTCGTGTCAGCATCCCAATGGAAGAGTCCTCGCCTGATCTTTGAGGGCGACACTTTTCCTATTTAATTAATAATTAATCCATTTTATCATCTAGCTTCGAGAAAAGGAAAATGTGCAGAGAAAGCTAACAAAATATATAGAAAACACTATTTCAACAGAAATAACTGAAGAACACTACGTCCACGTTACATCCAAATGAAATGGAATTGAGTGAGACAAACATAACCTACGTAATTGGTCATCACTTCGCCCTCTTGCTCATTTGTCACTTTTTTCTGTCCTAAAATCAATCCATTCACAAAGCTATAATTCAAAGAGAGCACCATCCGTCAATGTGCACTGACACCATTCTCTGCATTGAGCCCATAAAGCACGCCTGCATATTTCTCAGTTGAGCCAGCGAAGAACGAATCCTTGAGCTTCCAGAACGCGCAGGACGTGACCAGGCTATCAGACCCGGCCTGGTGGGACTCCCCGACACGCTCCACATCAAGGAGCTCAGCGAGCTTGTTCAGCCCGCCGTGCAGGCTGTTGCAGAACTTCATCAGATGCTTGATGTCATACACGGTGGGGAAGTATATCTTCATCAGCTTAAAGAACCCAGCTTGGGTATCTGGGAGGCTGTTGCAAGTGAGGATCTTGAGCAGGTAGCCGAAGTCGTACCCCGCGTGGAAGGTCACCCAGTAGACGGCGTCGTTGAGCACGACTCCGGAGGACATGAGGAGCTCTGCGAACCGGCTCGCGTCGACGCCACGCTCGGCGTTGCGGCGGAAGTCGATGCCGCTGTGGCGGAGCAGCTCGATGGAGTCGGAGGCGAAGATGTCGCGCGCGTCGTCGAACTCGCGGAAGTTGAACTGCCAGACGCAGCGGCGGCGTCCGCCGTCGCCAAGCGCCGGCAGCTCGCCGCATGGCCCGGAGAAGGTGAGCCCGAGCTGGATGAGGTGCAGCATGTCGACGTTGGCCTTGAGGGTGGCGTAGTTGTAATCGGCCGGGGAGCGGAAGGCCCCGACGGGGCGGCACACGATGCCCGGGAACTCCGTGTCCATGGCGACGAACGGGAACTCGTCGACGACGTCGCGGATCAGCGCGAACTCGGCCTCCAGGTTGTCCGCCCATACCTCCCGGATCTCCACCGTCTCCTCCTCGTCGCCGCCGCCTCCTCCGCCGTTGGTCTTGGGGATCACCGCCGCCGCGAGATCCGACATCGCCATACCGGATTTTCCTCTCAAATCCTAGGGTTTGGTGGGATTGCGGATTCGGGTGGGGAACGAACGAAGCCTCTGGATTTTAGAAGAGGAGGGTGGGAGTGGGTGGTAGCCAGGAAGGCGTGCTGCGGCACGGCCTCTATCGCAAATCAACGGCTGGGACTCCAGATCCCGGCCGAATGGACGGCTAGGAATCGGCCTCTCGCGTACTAGCGAGTTCAAATCCTCCTTGGATTAAAAAAATGGTACAGCTTATAATGGGTTTTTCTTTTTGAAACTCGGACGACCTCGTGCAAACATTAAAGAGTAAATTGCACAAAACACTACGTACTGAGACTTTGGTAACACAAAACACTAGTTTATAATTTTTTTTCTCAAACCACTTGAGCACCTTGTAATAGAAAACACCACATTTAGTCTCTTCCTCACTAACCCGATCTAGGTGGCTCTCCAGCATGGCGCTCACGTGGCTTAGCTGGGGCAGGTCCACAAGACAGGTGAGAAGGGAGGCGTACAAGGCATGGAGGAGGCACGCTTCTCGTTCCAGAGCACGCCTTTTCGTCTCGTTCCCGCGCTACGTCGAGCAGGGGCGATGGAGACGGCGCAGTGGCGCACGACGCAAGGCTCGGGTGGAGGGCAGCCAGGAGGCAACTCATCGGCCACGAACGCAGATGGGGTCAGCTACAGGTATGATTCCCTTCCTATTGAAATCTTGTTTGATCGTGGGGTCAGCAAGGTGCCCAAATTTTTGTATTTTGATGGATGGATCATGTGAAGATCTCGTGTTGGGTTCCAATTTATTCTGTATTTGTGAGGTAAATTTGAGATTTTATGGTATTTGTGGGTTTGTGCAGAACCCTAAATTTAGGGTTTTTGAATTTCGTGGCTTAGATGATGATGAGTCATGTATGATGATTTTGTAGGTCTTTGATTGTAGAGAAGGAGAAGGGAAAGACCATTGCTAAGGTTGATGAGGATTTCCAGATTGAGCCCTTTTCATGCAGTGATGAAGAACTTGAGGAAGATGATGATGATGTACAAGAGAAAATAAGAGAGGTGAGGAGGCAGATGGAAGATCCTGAGGAGCATTGTGATGGAGAAACGGATGTGGAGGACTTGTTTGCAGGAAATGACCTGGTGGAGCATAGTGACTCATCAATCATCTTAGTTGACCACGGCCAGGTGATTGAAATTTCTGATGGTCCAAGTGATGATGGTGCAGAGTTGGACTCCGATGAGGATGATGGCGCTGAAGGTAGTAAACGACGAAGAAAGAGGAGTAGACCGAGAAGGTTGACAGCACCTAGGATATGGTTTGATGAGTCCAACATATTGGATTATACTCAGCTTTGTGTTGGTTTATGCTTTGTGGATGTCAAACAATTTAGGAAGGCTTTGAAGAGCTATCATATTGTGCAATGTAGGGACTACATGTATCTCACAAATAAGTCTGACAGGGTTAAGGTATGCTGCCAAGACAAGAGATGCACGTTCTACATGCTTGCATCAAAAATTGCAGGAGAGCATACGGATCAAATAAGGAAGATGGTGGCACCTCACAAGTGTGGGATTACCAGGGAGAGTACTAGAGTAAATAGTACCTGGTTGAGTACAGTTTATGAGGAGAATGTAAGGAGTGACCCTGATTGGAAATTAACTACATTGATGGACTCGACAATGAGGGATTACAGAGTGGAGGTGTCAAAAATGATGGCATATAGAGCTAAGACAAAGGCTGCTGAAAAAGTTCTTGGTAATCACAAGAAGCAGTATTTGAGGATAAGTGATTACCTACAGACTGTGATGAATACGAACCCAGGTACCAGATGTATAGTCACAACTGTCCCGAATCCTTTGCCTGATGCAAATCCTAGGTTCCACGGCCTTTTCATTTGTTTGCAAGCACAAATAGATGGTTTCAAGGAGGGTTGCAGGCCATTCATAGGTAAGTGTTATAGTATTATATTACAATTTTACAGTACAATTTGTTCTTCTCATTGTCTTGCATATCCTTACCTTTTGAAGGGGTCGACGGTTGCTTTGTCAAGCTTACGAATGGAGCCCAAGTTCTGGCTGCTACTAGAAGGGATAACAACAACAACTTGTATCCATTAGCTTTTGGAGTGGTTGGAAAAGAGGATGTTGTGAATTGGACTTGGTTCTTGACCCAGCTGAAGTATGCTCTTGGCGGAGATGGGGGAGAGTTTGGCAGGTGGACTATCATGTCGGATAGACAAAAGGTTGGTTTTTGACTGATGCATTACATATCATAGCTACTCGATTCAATTCTCTTTCCATCATTCTTATACTTGGTTTTGCATGTAGGGACTTCTGAATGCCATTAAGGCTGTTTTTCAGTTGTGTGCCCAAAGGTACTGCAAGTGGCATTTGTATCTCAATTTCTGTGCTGCTGGATTTAAAGGTGGAGATTTGAAAAAAATGATGGATCAGGCGGTTTATGCCTACACTAGTTCAGATTTCAATATAGCAATGCAATCATTGAAAGAAGAGAATGAAGGGGCATGGAAATGGCTGAATGACATACCTATGGTTCACTGGGCTAGGCATGCCTTTGACACAGTTTGCAAAACAGACCTAGTTGTTAATAACTTAAGCGAGGTCTTCAATAACTACATCATTAAATTCAGGGACAAGCCAATAGTGACCATGCTTGATGCCATCAGGACTAAGCTAATGGCTAGGTACAATGATAAGAGAGTAGGAGCTGCTACAGCTCAGTGGGAGATAACTTCACATTATGCTGAGAGGTTGGAGATAGAGAAGAAAGAATCAAGGTATTGCAGGCCTATTTGTGCTGGAATGGGTATTTGGCAAGTGAGTTGTGGAGAGCATACATATGCGGTCAACCTTGAGAACAAAACATGTGGCTGCTTCAAATGGGATCTCACGGGTATTCCATGCAAGCATGCTGTTTCAGCTATATACAAGCATAAGCAACTCCCTGAGGAATTCGTCCATGATTTCTTCAAAAAGGAATTATATGCGAAGGCTTACAAAAACCTCATTTACCCGGTGCCAGGGGAACATGATTGGGAGAATACGGACTCACCTGACATAGATCCTCCAACGTTCACAAAGCATCCTGGACGACCAAAGAAAAATAGGAAGAAAGGGATAGATGAAGTACCACAACACAGTGGGAGGGTTAGGATGACGACTATTACTTGTTCCAACTGCAAAAGACAAGGGCATCGGTACACAAATTGCTCTATGCCTTTGAGGCCAGACCTGAAGATAAGGAAGAGGAAGCATATGGTTCATTGCACACGTACCTTTTATGTTATTTATCTTGCTTTCATTCAGTTTTTAGTATTGCTAAAAACACTAAACTCAATTACTTGGGCAGCCACAGGAGGAGGGCAACCAAACTAGGAGCCAGCCACATGAAGAGGCAAGGTCCGAGAATGCAACAACACATGGGGGAGGGCATTCAAGCTGGGGGCACGAAGAGGCAGAGGGGGAGGGAGAGGCAGAGGAATGATATACTGGCTTGGTGGTGGTAATGACAACAATGGAAGTGCACATCAGGAGTAAGAGATAGGGCAGCTAGGATATTTTTTGAAGGGAGGGGAGGGTTAGTGCAGATTCAGAAGATTGTTTTTTGGCTTTTTGGTGCACTTAAGTTCAGATTCAGAAAATAGTGACAAGTTAATTTACTGCCATCTTTTGTTGGAGACATCACTTTGCATGCAAGCTAAGATGTGATGCCCTTGTAATAGTCTTTAATGTTACCATGAAATTTCTGGACAAATGTTGCTGAAACTGATATTTATATATCAAAATGATCATGTTTGCAAGTCGCTGAAATTTCTGGCCCTGATACATAATGCTGAATTTTGTGGCACACTAAAACCTGATACAAGTTGCTGAAAACTGCTCATGTATACATATACTTCTTATTCACTGACAAACATGTACAGCCACTTACAAACATGAGGCCTTTTTACTTCATTTTCTTACTACTGCTCATTCATCCACGAACACGTACATCCATCTTATACGTTTCACTTTATTTTTTTGGTGGCTGTCCGGTTTGGTTGTTCATGCTTCTACAGCCTTCTCCTTGCAGAAAAACTAGAGGAAATCATCAACTTGCTTGCCAACTTAGAACTGCAGTCCCCATAGTCCAGGACAAACTGCAATTGCTTCTCCTTCTGCATCCATTTGAAACCCTGCAAAACAAAAAATGGAGCAACAATAAGCTTTCTTGTCGGCAAAAATGCCCAAATCCACCCGATTCTCGGAAAACCACGCTTAATGCGATAACACTAGCTGCACCTTGCTGACCCCACGATCAAACAAGACTTCAATAGGAAGGGAATCATACCTGTAGCTGAACCCATCTGCGTTCGTGGCCGATGAATCGCCTCCTGGCTGCCCTCCACCCGAGCCTTGCGTAGTGCGCTGCTGCGCCATCTCCATCGCCCCTACTCGACGTACCGTGGGAACGAGATGAAAAGGTGCGCTATGGAACGAGAAGCGTGCCTCCTCCATGCCTTGTACGCCTCCCTTCTCACCTGTCTTGTGGACCTGCCCCGGCTGAGCCACGCGAGCGCCCTGCTGGAGAGCCACCTAGATCGGGTTAGTGAGGAAGAGACTAAATGTGGTGTTTTCTGTTACAAGGTGCTCAATACATGGTGGTTTGAGAAATAAAAATATAAACTGGTGTTTTGTGTTACCAAAGTCTCAGTACGTGGTGTTTTGTGCAATTTACTCAATATTAAAACAGACTTACATCATCCAACAAAGAGGCATAATGGAGTGTGATTGATCATCCAATTAGATACTTGGTGGATCGATTCTTATAATACTCGCTAGAGTATGAGGCAAGGTAGTAGCATTCATTAAAGATTACAGTCGTCACCGTAGCTTTTGGCCCATGACCTTACATAGTGTCGACAACCTAGATGCAATCAGACTCAACCTCCCACCTATGACCACCAACTTTATGCATCAAGTACAGGACATTCCGCAACGCAACTGCTTCCGTTATCATCACGTCAACGACATGGCTAATTTTCTAATTCGTCGTTGCAACAAACAGGCCATATTCATCCTGAGTGATAGCACAAGTTCCTCATGTGCCCGTATCAGAGTAAAAGCTGGCATCAACATTCAACTTTAGAATGTCTTTTGCTGGTATTTCCATCCAATGCGGGCAATCTGAGCACCCTTCTTTTGCGCCTTTGCATAGTTATTCACCAGGGCTTGGATAGCCATAGCTGCTCTCTCATCGTCGTTTAAGTTGATTCTCTATTTACCACCTGCCTTCTTTGTCACCAAATATACCATTTAGATGCGGTTATTGTTTCTTAAATACCAACACAATCAATCACAAGAGACCGAGTAAGAAATTGACATGTCAGATGTTCAAGGGCTACCACTCCCAATCGATCAACCAAAGTTGCTTCATCAATGGCGTCACATATCCCTAGTGCCTTCTGAACCTCACGAGCATGCATACATTTAAACATTTCGTGTGTCAGACCTTGACAACCTTGTTTGTAGACTGGAAATGGCTTACCTTAAGAGATATGACAGTTGAGGAATTGGCCAACCCCTAGACAAGGAATCACACCGTGAAGAGCCTGTCAAGCATGAATTTTGATTTTTGCTGGCATCGCTAAACTTCAGAGTTTCTCAGGTTTACTTCTGTTCCCCCCGTTGCTTTTGCTTCCTTAACTTTCTACCAAATTGATAAGACCACTTAGTATGATATGTAGACCTCACAGAGAACATACCTAATTTTTTCTTGTTCCAAGCCACAAAGTCCTGCATATCCTAGACAAAGATAGGACTCGATAGAATACGCTTCACATCTATTGGGCAGAAAATTGAAATTACCAACTCTTAGTCCCAGGTTTCAGTAACAAGATCAATTAGGTCATTGACATAAGTCAGTAAAATATGCCCCTGAGGTGTTACCACTTTTCTAGTCGAGCTATTTGGTAGCCAAGGATCCTCCCAGAAATTGCCTACGCGCCAAATACAACCACTCTTAAATGGTTGCACACCGGCTAGGATACACACCATTCATCTCACATAGATCAGAATGAATGAGCTCTAATGGTGCCAAATTCCTTTCTTCTGCAGTCTTATGGGGCTTACGAGGTTGCTTCGCTTGCACACAAGCTTGGCACTTAGAGCTTTTGACTAAGGTGATTTTCGGGATTAAACTCAAGCTCGCAAGCCGCGTCATGATACCATAGTTAATATGACAAAGTCGTGAATGCCATATATTAGCTTCACCTCCATTAACTTCATCACAAACATGGTTTATAACTTTATTACAAAAGTCTGAAAGAGATAGGCGAAACAAGCCTCCGCACTCATAGCCTTTTCCAATGAAAGATCCATACTTGGATAGGACTACTTTATTTGACTCAAATACCAACTTAAACCCATCTCGACAGAGAAGGGAGCCGCTAACAAGATTCTTGTTTATTGAAGGGACACGCTGCACATTCTGTAGCTGCAAGATCTTTCCCGAAGTAAGCTTCAGATCAACCGTGCCCACACCATGAACAGAAGCATGTGACCCATTCCTCATCAGGACTGAGGAATCCCGAGCGACCTTGTAAGAAGAAAACAAGGAGATATCAACACACACATGAATATTAGCACCAGTATCAATCCACCAATCGGTAGACTGACAAACCGATAGAACAGTAGGTGAATTACCATACCCTGCTCCCATCTCAGTGTTGCCAATAGTCACATTGACAGACTTAGAGTTCTGTCCTTGCTGACTCTTCCTATCTTTGTGACTCTTGCAGTCTGTAAAGACTCTTTCATAAATCCTACTTTATTATGAGCTCAACATCAACTCATGTGTGAATTAAAACAAAGTTGTTCATTCCATGCATATAGATAGTTGTACATTGGGCATTGGATTTCTCAACCATCTTTGTGTTAGGGCAGCTCCAAAATCAATCGACCGGAGTTAAATCTTCTCGGTGCACTTGTTTTTAAAATTTCCTAGTAGCAGAACTTCTGGGATACCTATGATTATGTAGGAAGTTTGCTCAAAATTTGAAACACCGGTGGATTATCTTCGTCCCAAATTTTTGAGTAGCTAAATTGCTTTAAGATTTAAAAATTGGATTCGAATAAAATAATGGTTAAGTTAAGACAACTAAGGGAGGGATTAAAAATGCTCTAGCAATTTTGGTCCAAATTATTTGATTTCAAAATCCTGTTTGAATCATTTTCTCTGTCATTTCCGTAAGGACTGCAAATAAGATGAGCAGAAGAAAAATCAGGAAAACAAATAAACTTCCTTCTTCTCCCGTACTGGGCCACCAACCCAGCTTCTTTCCTTCCTCCCGCACACCTAAACGAGCCCAGCCCACTCTTCCCTCCCCTCTCTCGCGTCGCGCGTGTTTCTTCTCCAGGGCGCGCCGCCGCGCTCGTTTCCTTCGCTGGGGACGTGGCCGAGCCGCTCCCGTTTGGCAAGCGGGGCCCGTCTGCAGAGCCTCCTCGCCGCGTGGCTAGGGCACGCGTCCGCCGGTGACCCCACTCTCTCTCTCCCTGCGAAATGGACCCCTTCCCTCGGACGCTCCGATCCTTTTTCTTCCTTTCTCTTCCCGCCAGTTACTCCCTCCCGATATCATCGCCTCTCTCGTTCTCCGCCATCGCCGGGAGCATCACCAACTTCGCCCCTAACTCTGACGAGGAGCCCGACGGCGAGTTTCCTTGCCCCATCACCGAGCGCCCCGTGTTCCCTTCCCCCTCTCACTCCTCTGCTCGTGGCCATCGCAGGTAACCGCCGAGAACTCCACCAACGCGGCGGTCTTTTCCTCAACCCCGATGAAGCCAAAGTTGGCATCTCAGCTCCCCGGCGAACCACGAGCCCGCTAAACCGCCGAAGTCCATAACGAGGAGCACGAGTTGTCGCGTGGCTTCTTCCTCACCACCACCGGCAACTGCCTCACTACTCCGGCGAGGTCCTAGCCCCCTCCGGCGTCCGCCCTTTCGCAACCAACCGCGGCGCCTTCCTCAAGCTTGAACAGTCGGCCCAAGCTTTTCCTCTCTAGGTTGAGCCAACTCCCAGTTTCCCATCTCCTGTGCTTGCTGTTTGTGCTCCCCAATGGACAGAGCGGTGAACCAAATTCCTTACAAGCAATATTACAAGGAGATGAAATTGATCAACGTTTGCTCCCTTCAAAACTTGTTTGACCAGTGGTTAGCCTTAATCAGCCAGTTTGTAAACCAATAGATCCAGCTCAAACATCCTTAAGACTCCAACTAATGGATGTGGTCAGGAATCAAAAACTGACCTAAATATATGTCCTTGTTTCCTGAGCTAAGCATCTATAAACTCACCCATTTACCACTCTAATTGATGTGCTGATTTCTAGTATCCAATAACTATGCCGCAAGCATCCACAGTAACACCCGATTATTAACCAACATGTGTGTATATTCACTCGACTAAGACTGAGTATTAATCTTAATGACCAAACCTAAGAAAATGTATAACCATTATTATTCTTGCTTAAGGTAGGGTCTAACAGTTCTTATAACCATTCTATTGAGAGATCAATTAAATTCAGAAGATTGCTCTTTGATGTGCACACTCTTCTAGTGAAATGCTGACAATTCCAAATTTAATTGACAATCTGGTTGTTTACTAAATTATTGGTGTGTATATGTAACCATGGGGCTGCTTGTTATCCTCTAACCCCACCACCTAGTTAAATTATGAGAGTAATTAAATCTTCTTCTTTACTGAGAAAAATACAAAAAAAGGGGACCTTAAATATGAGTTAAACTTGACCCTTCTTATGTAGGTCACTCGAAGATCAATTTGAATGATTCGGGCGTGTCTATTCCTCATAAAAGTATTTAACTTTTGCTGAAAAATACATATATATATGGAAGGCTTTTGAAACTTTACAACGAGTCTCAATTCCGTAACTGAACAACCCCAACTCCGACTAAAGTAAAACTAATAACGTTAGTTTCGCATTTTCATTCCTTATGATGTAGAATGCATTGCATACATACCATCACTTTCAAAATTTCAGCATTCCTTATTTGCTCTTTTGCTTGTCCGGTGTTTGGATGTTTATTTGCTAGAACCGAGCAACGAAGGCCTTGTCGAGTGTGATCATCAGCAGGAGCACTATCCCGAACAGCAAGGCAAGCATGCACGCTTGTTGAATTGATTCCAGTTAACTTTAGCTTGCTTGGTTAATTATTGTCGTGTAGTTCGAATATTTTGAAATGATGTATGTGACATCTTTTTACTAGTATGAGTAGGTTGCTCATGTGGATATCCAGCGTTGGTGTGCTATTTAAATCATCCTAATGGACACTTGAACGCTGGAAAGTTGTGAGAGGCGGGATCGGACCCGTTGAAGACTTGACGGATAGCAGCCCGCATGATCTTACAATTGAGGTCAATCCTTGAGCCGGCGAGGGTATAACCGATGAGGGTCAGGTAAGGTAAAGGTCGGCCAACCATTTACCCTCAACCTTATCGGGATACCTTCGTTCGAGGTAAAGGTGGTTGTAGCCATCTCCCTCGACTAAACTCGATTTGGGATTATAGTCCCGGAATCCCTCTAATGGCTTGTAGGTCTTAGAGGGAATAAAAGGAATTTGATTGTGATGCTTGGTTGTGATTGTAGTCACGTCTTGGTTGTAGCCAATAATATTGACATTGAAATAGAGCAATTGAGTTGGAGCTCATCTCTAGTGTTCATATCAATGAATTGTTACTTGTTGGTAGCAATTTAATGCTTTGGAATGATGCTATGGGTGTAGCTTCAGATCTGAAAATGATCTTTAAATGTATGGAAACTCAAGTGGTAGCCTGATTCTATTGTTAATCATTTTGCAATTCATGAACTAGATGCTAGGGATGGTAATCCTGAGCTTACTTTGCTGAAATTGGTTTGTATTCCTTCTACCGTCATTTAATTATCAAGTATGCTTAAGATTAACTTGGAATAAGCAATTGCATCTTGCGAGTGCGAAAATACTCACTCGGGAATTCCATTCCTGCAGGTGATCCTAGCATCGATGATTTTTACAATGCTGAACATGATGTTTCTGACGTTTAATCTTGCAAGTTTGTCCACCTTGGTCTAGTAAAGGGTTGTATAGCTTTTGGGAGATGATTTTAGTCAATCATCTCTATGTTTATTCCGTCATTCCGCTGCTGTTTTTGGTGCTGTTGTGTGCTGAAAACGACTCCTAAGTCGTGTAATATCGAAGCTAAGACATATCCTTTGTATGGGTTGTATGCATTATTTTTGAATCCCTCTTTTGTAGAGTTCCATGATGATATACAAGATGTTTCGGTGGCTGCCCATATGCAATGTGTGTACGAAATGAAGTATATTGGTATGCCGTGAAGGATTAAAGCAGTTCTTTCTTTCACTAAGTCGAGCAGGTATCAGTTGAGTGACCCGCTGACTGAGATGCTGTGCCGGCCAAGCAGGGTGTGGGTGTAGTCTACCGGGCTCTCGAGCGACCCACTAGCTTTCGAGCTAGGCTAGGGTGTGGGTAGAATCGCCGGGCTCCTCCGACCTTGCTTTACCCAGTGAAATTAGGAACTCTAACCCTTCACAGGATCATGGAACTGTATGTGGTTTTGGGAAGGTTTCCATCGCTTCCGGCCGGCTTGACCAACGGTGAAGGCATACGACGTTTGGTAAGCGTATGGTGCGTTGGTCAGGTGTCGGACCAATCCGTCTCGGTGTTCATGGCGCAGGTACCGTGCCACCAGGCTGACTGGTTTCTCGGTCCTTGGCGATTATCCGTTCCCCTAATCATATGTAGTTCCGGGGTCCGTCACACAGTCCTTGGCCCAATGTCCAAGCTCACCGCACACAAAGCAAGGATGCTCTTTTGTGTTCTTCTTCTTCTTGAAGCTGGTAGTCGGTGCAACCTTGTTTTTCCCTTTGAACTTGTGGGTGTTTTTCTTCTGCACTAAGTTAGCGCTAAAAGTTCCTTCGATTCTCTTAGAGTGTGTATCTTTTGCTCTCGTCTTCTCTTCAATATCAAGAGACCCAATGAGATTCTCGACAGAGATCTCTTGTCTCTTATGTTTTAGAAAAGTAGCAAAGTTCCTCCATGAGGGAGGCAACTTGGCAATAATGCCTCCAGCGATAAACTTGTCGGGCAACACATACTTTAGGAGTTCGAGTTCTTTTACAATGTACTGTATCTCATGAGCATGCTCAACTACAGAATGATCATCGACCATTTTGTAGTCATGATATTGATCCATGATATACAGTTCACTGCCAGCATCGCTTGCGCCAAACTTGGCCTCGAGCGCATCCCACAATTCCTTGGCACCATGCATATGTAGATATGCATCAACCAATTTCTCACCAGGCACGCTAATGACGGCACCCACAAAGATGACGGTGGCATCCTGGAACGCTTTTTCCTGTTCAGGAGTAGCCGTTCCCTCGGGCTTGCCAGCCGCCAGTCCATTAAAAAGACCTGGTTTTAGCGCAGCGGCAAAGCCAGTCATCGAAAATTGCCTAACATATGGTTTGACAAAATAAGGTTTTTGGATTGCTGGATTATTAAGCAATTTTTGAATTATATTAATCCATGAAACCATGAAATACGACATGACAAGTATTCTAGAGAATATAGCCACCGAAATATTTCCAATGAAATTGCACATGCTAGTATACTTAATCATCAGAATATCTCTAAACAAACTAGACATGCTAGTATATCTCAATCTCAGCATTTGATCAAACAGTCTAAGCATGCTAGTATCTAGCTCATAGCCTAAAGCTATTATGAATAGAGAGAAGCACAAAACGTACGTGGCGTTCGTTGGGAAGACAATAGCACCGCTATTGTTGATAGCAATACCACTGTTGTTGCCGTTGTCACCCGCCATGTAGTCGTTCGCTTGATGTAGACGAAGAAGTCGTACCGCAGCACCACCTCGCTCCGATCCAGCAACGTGAAGTAGTCGAAGAAGGCAAGCCGAACAGTAGTGGACAGTCGCATCGAGCACTCCCCAAAAACCTTATTCGCCTTCTCCCGGTGCAGGATCTCAAAGGCGAGGGTTCCGGAGGCCTGTCCTCCTGAACGCCCGTGCACGCAAACTTCGGGATGGGGCAACTTTGAAGGCAGCAACAAAATAGTGGACTAGAAGGCTTGTGCGAGAGCAGAGCTCTGAGGTACAACCTCTCATCTATCTGTGGGAGGCTTTATATAGGCATGGTCAGGGAAGCTCAAGTGCTTCAACTCCCCGTCGGGGAGAGAAAGCGAATGTTACTAAAATAATTCTCACCGAAGTCCAAAAGCCACACCATCCATCCATCCATGTCACGGCTCGCGCTCGTACCACGTGCCCGAGCCCGGCCCGGCGAGGCGAGCGAGTGAGTGAGCGCGCGCGTTGTGTTATTCCCTTTTAATGCCACAAGAGGAGAGTCACATTTCACCTTATAAGTTGGTGAACCTCAAGTTAAACTCTCCATGTGGGACTAAAGGAAATACACCTCTCTGCACATGAATGTGCCTTGGGATTTTCCTGATTTAATTGTTCATTAAAGGGCTAGGCCCAATTAAATCTAACAGTTTCTACACACCTTGACTCATACTAAACTACCATTCTCTTCTACATCAGCTAGTAAGCTTGTTAGCCCTTCTATAGCGAGAGCAAAAACAAATATGGGGATAGAGGGTCTCCCTGCCGCAGCCCTCTGATAGGCTCAAAGTTGTCTGTTTCAGCAGAACTAAATCTCACTGTGTATCGAACGAACAAAACATAAGCCATTATTAGGTCCACCCAAGCAGGTGCAAAGACGAGTCTCAATAGGATCACTTTCAGGACAGACCACTCCACCTTGTCATATGCCTTATGCATATCCAACTTGACAGCGTACCAACCTTGTCACCCAGTAGTCTTCCTTTTGATTGTGTGAAAACACTCATAAGCCACTAGGACATTATCTGTGATGAGTTGCCCCGGGACAAAGGCGCTCTGAGTTGGTGCAATAATCTCCAATAACAGTTTCTTCAACCTGCTTGCTAGCATTTTCGAGATAATCTTGTAAATAACATTATAAAAGCTAGGTTGAAACTGGGATACATTCTCCGGATTATCAATCTTTGGAATCATAAAAATTGTCGTCTCATTCCATCCATGGGGAATAGTGCCCGAGTTCACCGCCTCTAGGACCTCAGAGATGAGCTCTTCACTAAGCATTGGCCATAACCGCTTGTAGAAGATTGCATGAAGACCGTCTGGACCAGGTGCTTTAAGGTCACCAATATTAAACAACACTTTTTTTAACTTCTTCGACTGTATATGGAGCCAACAGTATCTCGTTCGTCTCCGACGTTACCTTCACTCGGACCTTTTCCAGAACAGCCTGATTAGGTTGACCCACCTCTGATGTGAACAGATTAGTAAAGTTGTTCTTGATCAACTTACCCAAGACATCATACCTTCTAGTTTGTTACCAACATCATCCACCAAGAATTTGATAATGTTTCTCTTCTTCCGAGCTGAAGCGAAATTATGAAAAAAAATATATAATTTCTATCACCATGCATGAGCTAGTTTGCTCACCCTCGTTGCATCCAGTACAGCTCTTCCTGCTCCAATAGATTCTCCAAAACTAAAGTGATTTCATTTTTCCTTGCCAAAGATTAATCGATCATGGGGCCGATACGCAACTCTTTTTTCAACTTTTGCATCCTCTTCATTGGGCCTTTGAGCATGAAGCGATCCCATTCATGTAACGCACTGAACAGTGCCCAGCCTCGCCTTCATAGATGGTGCCTCCGCTGCTTGCAACGCTCGCTCCCATGCCATACGGACCACCTCGTCCATTGTTTCTTCCCTTAGCCACCAAGACTCAAAAAAACTTTTATCCCGATGGCCTAACATTATGGACATTAGTATAATAGTCCATGTCCAAAAAAATTGGCACATGATCCGACTTGAGGTGCTCCTCATTAATCGAGCCTCTCCCTAATCTTTCCTCGTCACCACACAAAGATGTCTCCAATATATCCCATGTCTTCTAGGGCACAATCCACCAGGACATCACGGAAAGCTTGCATGCATTGCATGGCTCTTGGATTTCCTCCCTCCTTCTCATAAGAATAGAGAATCTTATTGAAATCTCACAAAACCACCCAAGGAATATTCATTCTAACATGCAATGTTATGATGCGGTCCCATGTCTTGTGTTTGTCCGACCAAGAAGGCTCACCATATATCCCAGTTAGACGCCATACTACATCAACGTAGTTCAGTGTCAAACCCCCTAAAAATATTTTTATTTCATCTGGTCATAAGAGCAGCAGTCCCCCATTCCTTCCATCGCCTTCATCCACTATCATGTTACTGAACCCAAGATTATGCCTCAACTTATCTGCCCTAGTTTTGTTCTGATAAGCGCAAATTGAAGTTCTCTCGCTTGTAAGCATCAAATATATCTTCCTCATGGGTCCACAATTTCATGAGATCTTCCATCAATGGCTCTAGGTAAATATCTATATCGTTCCCGGGTTGTTTTGGTCCTTGCACAAGTATCGTCATCATGATGTACTTCCGCTTCATGCACAACCAAGGAGGAAGGTTAAAAATACGCAGATTCACTGGCCAGGTGCTATGACGGCCACTCATGTTTCCGAAAGGGTTCATTCCATCTGTGCTCAGTCCAAATCTTATATTTCTTTGTTCCCTCCCAAATCTTCAAATTTTCTATCAGTGTTTCTCCACTGGATTGAATCAGCAGGATGTCTAAGCTTTCCGTCGTTCTTGCGCTTATCAGCGTGCCAATGCAGCAATTCTGCATCTTTTGAGTTCGCAAATAAACGCTTAAGACGGGGGATTATAGGCAGATATCACATGACCTTAGCTGGAGTTCCTTTCGTCACCTCGTCGCCCTCATCTTCGACGCCTTTCTCCGTACGCTTGTATCGGGAGGACTTACATACCGGACATGCATGGAGGTTTGCGAACTCCTTTCTGAAGAGGATACAGTCCTTCCGACAGGCATGTATTCGCTGTACTTCCATTCTCAACGGACAAAGAACCTTCTTCGCTTGATACGTACTTTTAGGCAACTCGTTTCTCTCTGGAAGCATGTCCGCTATGAGACCTAACAACTCTGTGAAACTTTTATCTGACCACCTGTTGCTTGCCTTCAGTTTCAACAATTCAAGCACTGATGACAATTTCGTGTACTTACCCTTACATCCCTCAAACAAAGGTTTCTCCGAGTCCCGCATCAAGAGTTTAAATTTTTCGTACTCCCGTGTACTACGGTTTCCTTCTGCATGGCGCAACATCTCGTCCAAATGTTGAAGATCATCTGACGATGTTTCTTCATCTAAATCATAATCGACATAATTGCCATATAATTATCTTCCTCCGCGATGTCGTCATTACCACCTTCCTGAATTGTCTGCTGCTCACCGTGACTTGTTCAACATGTGTAACGCTCTATGAAACCCCTACAAATTAGGTGATCTTGGATCTGCTCTAAGTTCTCAAACATGTGTATATTCTCGTAATCTTTGCATGGATAACAAATATATTATTCCCCTCTGTTCAACTTATGCTCTTCTGCGACTTTTATGAAATCTGACACGCCACTAAAGTATCGTTCACTTGAGCGGTTACCATTATACATCCAGTTTCGGTCCATCTACAGGACAAATTAAATAAATTTAATTATTTCATATAAAATATTGAGGCTCACAAAGTGCATACCAACTAATCTATACAATATTAGTTAATATTATCGTTACTATTTGGTTTTGACTACATGTAAGTAATAATTACCAATAGTCTTTTTATTTCACGACCAATAATTACTATGTTGGTAATATTTTTACTACATGTAAATGATTATTACCAATATTTTATTTCATTCACGAAGATATGACCTACCAATAATTACACATTTATTTTCGGCATAAACAAAATTTTAATTAATCATGCCATTAATACATGAGTTTTTACTATATCAAAACATTCTTAAAATTTTATTTCATACAACCTTTCGATAATTACAACATCTTTTTACGAGACAAGATAAATCAATTCTAAAATAATAAATTACTAGTGGTATAAGGGCAAATCCCTCTATATACAAATATATATCTCTTTTCCATAAAATCTAAACCACTCAAATATATCATTTTGCCATTCTAAATTAGCTAGCCACATCCTCAATATACTAATTGAAATCAATTTATGCCTCAAATTCAAGAAAGCCAAATAAAATTTTCCATAACATAGCTAGATCTACATTCTCTCTCTTTACCACATTACATCTAGCAAATTAATCAAACTTTTAAACCAATCACTAACCTTAGATCACCAATATGAAAGAGATATGCAATATCCTCTCTAAATCTAGAGCTTTTAGGCTCAATTCAATCTCCAAGGTGAAAAATCGCAAGAGTTCCGCCGTCACTACTGCTGTGTGTAAGAACAGAACATTGAAGACAAGGAGCTCGGTCTGGCAGACTGTAATAAATGGGACACCTTATCACAAGCGATTTTTGTTGAAACCCGCCTGTGATAAGGCCAACATCACAGCCTGTGATATGTAGTCTACATATTGCAAGCGGTTCTTTGACAGAACCGCTTGTGATATCTTATCATGACAAGTGGTTCGCGTCTCTCCGACTTAACTCAGGCGTTCTTATTTGCAAACCGCCTGTGATCTACTATAACAGAGACGGATTTTACTTATCTGCCTGTGATGAGGAGTCTCAAATGACCAGTTCTGTAGTAGTAGCAGAAGCTGGAGGATGCCAATGCTTGAGAGCAGCAAAACTGCATACTAGCTTAGCTAGCTAGCTGGAGACATCACACACCAGGCAAAATGGTCAGTGGGATTGGCATCTCCACGTGTGAATGGTGCTGACAGGAACATGAGTCGCCTTCAAGTTCCAGCAATGTCATACTGGAACTGCAGGGTTCAGATTTGGTGCCGATAGCTCAGATTTCGGATCATAATTGTTTCGAAGTTGCAGGTTTCACTTCTCTACAGGACTAGGATACTAGTTCATACTACCATGGAGTTCAGAGGCATGCAAAATTTAAAAGGTATTGTAATTTTTGAACTCTGAAAATTAGATACCGAATTTCGCAGGCTGCGTAGCACTTCCTTTGCCCAGTTCTCTTAAAAAAAACAGTTTTTAACACAACTCCAAATGGAAGCATAAATTATTATTGCTCCATACATGCATCATCCACTCGGTTAAGAGCCCAGGTTACAATCCATCAGTCTCTAGCTGCTCAAGTTAGCAATCCATCTTATCGTTCAAGAACTAGTATCTTACTACTGCTACTGCTACTGCTACTGCTACTACATTACATACAGCCCAAACAGGGGCAGCGCTAGGCCTAAGATTAACACTGCTACACAGCATATAATACACTAGGAAGCGTATACACAGATGCATAGAGGCGCATATGCATGGTAGCTCTCATATG
This sequence comes from Stipa capillata, assembly GCA_019208055.1. Lineage (NCBI taxonomy): Eukaryota > Viridiplantae > Streptophyta > Magnoliopsida > Poales > Poaceae > Stipa > Stipa capillata. Next base: position 57,951 of record JAGXJF010002799.1, read on the forward strand.
CAAGCGCCAAGCGAATAGAAGTCGCATCCCAGATCATCACCGAAGGAAACATCGTCCTTCTCCTGCAAGAGAATTAGCAAGATTGTTGTTGGATGAATCGGCAATGTTGAGGATAAATGGATTATTTGCAATGAGCTTATGATCAACAGAAATGGTTCACGACTTTGCAGGTATTACTTTTGTTTTGTAGGGTGAATGATACGTAAAGGGATTAGGAAAAGGCCCCTTACCACTTTGATTATGGATTGAGAAGACCGTCGAAACTGCAGCTGCTAGAGCTAAGCTCGTTCTGCAGCCTTGGAATGCTCAAATCAGAGGCATTCCTTAGCGTAGGAATATCTCCAGAAAAGAGGACGTCCATGCTTCGTTTGTGGCACAACTGTTGAAGCATTTGCGCTTGTCTGTCCAAACATTCTGGCACCATGGCTGCTGTTAATGCTGCCATTATTCGACCTTTCGCTCATGGCATGATGTGGTCCAGTATTATTTGGCAGTTGGGAGCTCGGCAAAGAACTCCATCCAATTTTGAATCAAGTACATCGTCCGTGCTCCTTTCATCCATCTTCTGTCTAAAACTGTTCCACTTCCAAAATTCAAGTACTTTTGCTCGGTATCTGGAGGTAAATTATCGTGTCCACCAAAAGAGCTAGCTCCCACTTTGGTATCTCTTGCTATGGTAAGGTCATTTGAGGGACGAATAGTGTGCTTGCTGAGGATGTAGCACCCAATTTGGCTGCACCAATATTATTGAATGAACTATGCATTGGCAATCTGCTGGCAGAAAATCCAGATAAAGGAAGAGCACTCTGCTGGGATACACAAGACTCCAGCAGACCAGAAGAAAACTCCAACGGCACCTTCAAGATGTTCTAAACTTACAGAAGGAGCTCTAATTGATGGCTGGATGCCAACTTTGGCTTGTGTGCACTCCACAAGATCCTGAGGCAGCAATGGACTGCTTGTGACACTTTGGAGCATGCCAGGCATACCATTAGCCAGGCTATTCCCAGAAAGGATGGTGGACAGGTCACCGGTTTCTTCATTGATCCACTTTTGTTGCAGTTGGGGCTGCCCGAGCGATGTTGCTAAACCTTGTGCCAAGTTCCCTTGCTGGTTTCCGGGTAAACTAAGATGATACTTATTTGCATCACCAATGGAACGATTTATTGTGCAATTGCCACTTGCAGTCTGAATTGACCTGGAAGCAGCCACTCCCTGAATCCTGAACGCTGTAGGATTCTTCTAGGGCTATCTAGCAATCCATGTGCACTGAGAGATGATAAAGCTGCAGGAGAGGTGAAAGCTTGATAACCCTGGAGTCCTTCAAATGCACCCATGCGCAAAAAGGGGTCTCTACCTCCCAAAGCAGCAACAACGCCAGCTTGTTGTGATGCCACAGCACTTAACCGTCTGAGATACAGCCTATATTTCTGCATGGTACAACAAAGCAAACGTTAGAATTATTTTTTTAGATAATGGAGGCAAGCACCCGGGAAGCAGGTTCTATAGTTTGTTTCGGCATGAGATATAGAATAATTAGAGAGATAACTTCTAGTCCACATACATGTTAAAAGGTGTAGAGAAGCGATGCAGATTATTACTGTTATTTTTTCCCTTTCTTCACCTCTCAACAGATTACTCATTTATTTGTTTCAGGAATCGTTCCTGAAACTGCAAAGCCAACATATTCTAGTGAAAATGCAACTTGTCTTTTCAAACTCCAGTTTTAGTATGCCTAAAAGTGTATTAGCTCCAGGGTGGCGAAAGTGGTTTTCTTTTAGGTCAACTGTAATAATGTCTAATCAGAGTCAGGCGAGATTATATAGTAGTAGTATCTAGTCTGCATTTGAACACTCCATCGCAAATGCATGTATATTTTCTCAAGGCTTTGCAGTATACAAGTAAATAGTGTCTGCACTCTCTGAAAGTCCTGTCTACTTGGTCTGTAAATATATTCCAGCTACACTAGTGTCTTTAGTACCTAGCTGGAACTGCAGTACAGAGTTCACACTGCGCACTACCCCAGTACAGTACTGATAATATACAAGTACCATGTGAGTGCACCTCGCCGGAAGTGACTTGCAACGTTCTCCTGGTGAGTTTCTCAACATGTACATGATGCTCAAGTACTCTTTTTGGAACAGCTTCTGCACAAATATAAAAGATTGTAGGTTGTAACATGAGTCACTGTAAAGAACGTAATCAACAGCACAAGGGCAGCTCCGGTGAGTACTTGTCTGTCATTCAAGATGGTTGACTTAGCTCAGCAACAAATTTTCGGTGCACGTTCAACTGACCTAAAACAACTCTTGGCTCTCTCGGTAGCCGAAGGATGCTATCGTTGTCCTTGACCATTGGTGCTTAAACTCTCATCTTCATCTTCCTCTCACTACTGCGTGTACTTCCTTCCTCTTCTTAGCTGGCCTCCCTCACTTTGGTCCAGGCTAAAAA
>JAGXJF010002800.1:0-141473 GCA_019208055.1 Stipa capillata
CCTTCTCGAGGGAAGCGTTCCTCTCCACGAGGACTTGGTTCTTTCCGCCGAGTTGGGCCAATACCTGGGCAGAAGGAAGATCCGTGTCAGAAAAGTCTCTAGACGACTCAAACAGTCGACCAGAGACTCTGGGGGCTACACCCACTGGGTGCACTGACCGTGCCCCCAGCGTCAAAACAAGAAAGAAACAAAATACGATTGCGAAGACTTACCCCGACGGAATGTTTGAGCACGCTGGCCGAGTCTACCAGCGTGCTGGGCACGCCTGCAAACTCTTTCAGCTTGGCGCTAAAGGCGGCAACGCGGGTTACGACGTCACATGCTGCCGCACACTCCCCCGCGCTATCACTTGACAGCGCAAGCTGTGGGATGAGAGCAAGGCCACCTGGCGTTCCTCCCCCGCAGACAGCGCGAGTTGTGGGATGGGAGTAGGCCCACCCGGCTGGCCGGGTAACGTTCCTCCCTCTGCAGGCGGGGCAGCCAGCATAAGGCTTCGCTCCTCCAGCGTGGAATTGGTGGTCATCGACTTGGCCACCGCCTCGTCCCCGACGCAGGCAAGCTCACCGCTGATGATGACATCAACTGCGAACTCGCCCCGTTCAGGCAAGTCGGCGGCTGCGGCCCCCACATCGGCGGCGGCGCAGTCGTTGGTGGAGACTTCGTCCTTGGCCTTGTTGGCTGGCGCAGCAGAGTCGGCATCCACCGCATCCCTCGACATTGGATTTGGCTCCTGGTTCAGCTTGCTCACTGGAGTCGGCATGTCTCCGCTACCGACATTGGCACTCGGCGGAACCGCTCCCGCTGGAGCAACAGCTGGCTTAGCTTCCACGTCTGACTCCGGCGTCTCTGCTGTGGGTGCGGTAGACGGTTGCACGTGTGGAACAACCGCAACCGGAGTCACGAGTACCGACTCCGGCGGCTGAGTTGGACTTGACCCCGTGGACGTGCTGGATTGGCGGCCTCCTTTGTCGGCCAACTTCCTCTGGATGCTGCAGTGGTCAAATTCTGACTCCGGCCTTAGTGTGTGCCCCCACTTCAACCAAAAAGAGTAATGCTAGGCTAAAAGACTATGTACCTGGAAGTCGTGGTGATCACCTTAGCCACCGTTTTCTTCTTAGGCCTCCCCATGGCGGTCGGTGCTCCGGAGGAAGAAGTTGGAGCCGACTGGGAGGCAGCCGGCCGAGATCGCTTAGACGCCAACTCCGTTTGCGCCGACTCCGCCGGCACCTTCGAAGGCCCGAAGTCGGAAGCATCTTCCGTCCGCTTCCACTTTTGGGCCATAGAAGCCGCGGGCTCGGCATCCTCGGTCTCGTCGCCCGAGTCTCCGCCCTCGGAAGCCTCCTCGTCGACTTCCACATCATCCAAAAGCCCTGGAGCCAGATATTACTCGGGGAAGAGGCGGCATGGAACTCAAGTTCAGTAAGGTCTGTGGTGTAAAGGACTAGGATTCAGAAGAAATCATAGCATGAGATAAGGTCGTAAAGAATTCGACTCGGAAGACGACTTACAGTGGGTGGAGGATTGTCGGCGGAAAAGGGCGCCATGTGCAGCACCCTGTCAGGCCAGAGCGCTCTTTGGTCAAGCTCTTCAGCAGCTCCAGGAAGTCTCGGTCCGAGAACTCCCTTAGCTGACATCCTGGTCGAGTCGGAAGCGCCCGAGTACACCCACATAGGGTGCTCCCTAGCCTGGAGTGGCTGAATTCGTCGATTCAGCCAGGTGACAATGAGATCGACGCCGGTGAGGCCCTTGTCCTGGAGCCGCTGGATCCTCCTCATCAGGTGCTCGACTTTGGGCATCTCCGCACTCGATGGCTTGGCACCCCAGCGCTTTTGCCACACGGGGGGGCCCTCGATGTACTTGGGGAGCCCTTCTTGCGCTGTCGGCGTGCGCTCGTCGGGGCAGTAGAACCAGCCGTCCTGCCACTTTCTCACGGTGTCGGGGAGCTGCAGCTTGAAGTACTTGGCGCCCGGCTTTGACCTGGATGCCGGCTCCTCCGTAGATTGACAGGCGCTCGCCGGCCTTGCTCGGCTGCGCCTTCACGAGGAAGATCTTCTTCCACAGCCCCCATGGGGCTGAGTCGCCCAAGAAGCATTCGCACAGCGTGATAAAACACGCAATGTGCAGATGCCGTTGGGGCTCAGATGATGGAGTTGGAGGCCGTAGAAGAAGAGAAGCCCTCGCACAAAGTCGTGCGGGGACAGCAACAGCCCCGCTCAACGAAGGGGATGAGCATCACCCGCTCGTGCTCGTGCGGGGTGGGCTTCTCCTCCCGGAACGGCGCCCTCCAGTTGCAGAGAGCTCGAGGCGGAAGTAGGCCCTCGCCGGCGAGGCCCACCAGGATCCGGTCGGTTACCACCGACGGCACCCAATCGCCCTTCTTCCAACCATCGGGAAGGACGGCGCTGGAGGAGGAGGATGATGAGCTCTTGCTCTTGCCGGCGCGAGACGTCATCGGGGGCTGGTGGAAAAGCGTTTGGAGCGAGCGAAAGGAAAGACAGAAGAGCAACACGCGGCGGAGGGCTCCGGTGGCTGTGGCGGCGTGCGTGAGGAAAGTGAAGGAAGTAGATGGGAACAGCGCCGCTCCCCCTCCATGCCTGCCTTTATACGAGGAGGCAAACCGCTCTCCGCCTGAAATTGCACGCCACGTGGCCACGACCCGCTATGGTAACGGACGTCTCGCAAGCCTCGCGCAGGCTTCGAGGCATCATCATGAACCGCCGCGACGCCTCATCACGGCCCTTCCGTAACAGGCGTCTGTTCAGTCATTAAAGGCGCCCATTGAAGCGATAGCACACAAAAGATTCTGTGTGACATCATCGACAGTCGTGACGATTCCGCGCTTCCGCGAGACGGTTTGACTGGGTTCGGCTGGACCGGGTGCTAACACGCGCAGTCTCTGAACCAGTTCGGAGCTGGACTCGGTCCACTGCGCCGCAACAAGGACCGATTGCCGGAGTCGGCCAACCGAGTACCGACCGCGCCGGCTCCGCCAAGCAGCACACACGCATCCCGAGGCGCACTGGCTGCGCCCACTCAGAAGCAGGCCGGCTCTGCAAGTGGGTGTCGATGACCGGCCCAACAAGGTTCGCGGGTCACTCGGCGACACCTCGAGCGAAGGACGGACCCGGCATCCCCAGTGGCACAAGTTGGTCTCTAACTTAGAGCCAAATGCCAGAGTCCGTAGGCCCAGTTCTGAAGCTGAAGATCGAAGGCGTTCCCCTCTGGACACCAGCTGGCAACGGTCAACACGGATAAGCCCAAACGCTGCCCAATTTTCACTCAGAATTCATGATACGCCTCCCAGCGGGCCACTAGCCTTTCTCCCCAGCAGAGAAATGTGGGTATCACCGAGGCCTTTTGTTGCAATCAACACATACCTAACTTTTTCAGGAACTACTAGAGTCCATCAAGGTCTCTCTACAGGTGACTTGGTGGCACGCACAGCTCGTTCTCCGGACGGCGCCTGCGTCGAGACCCTGAAGGACTCGGGGGCTACTGACGGCGGGATCCCCCCCAGGGTAGACCCAAGATGAGGAGTCGGCCGGTGTGGCCGGAGGTGGCCCATACCGGGTCCATGAAGTCCACTCGGTTGGGCCGTCCGCATGTCATCAGGATAAGCATTATCATGACGTGTTCAACGTACGACCCGTTCAACCAACGACGCGCGATCAATGCGCCACTACCGGGAGCGACGTGCGCAGTCAACGTGCCGAGATGCTAGGAGCCACTCCGCACGACCAGCGCTGGCTAACCGACTCGGCGGTTGTAAACCCTAGCCTCGTCGGCTCTTTATAAGGCGGGGCTAGGGCCCCTGGTCAAGGGGTTTTTTAGACGTTTTGGTTAGACAGTTGCTTGCTTACATTAGGCATTCTCCCTTTCTTCCACCTCTGATCCTCACGATCATCATATTGTAAATTTCCTTACTCGAGGCGAGATCAAGCATCCAGCAGGAGTAGAGGTATTACCTCTTCTACGGAGGGCCCGGACCTGGGTAATTCCCCTCGTGTGAACCTTGACCAGATCTTCCACGCGCGTCCTTGAGACTCGCAAATGTATATTGCCGTGGAATCACCACGACAATGCACTAGAGAGATTAGAGAGGGTGGAACCAAGTGGAGAAGGTCAACAAATGACCCAAAAGGCAGTAGCACCTCTCTAAGCCGAACAAGGTGAGTACTTATACTCAAACCCTCAAAAAATAGTCATGGAAGTTTCTGGCTGGGGGACTAGTGAGATCGCCCACTAGGACCGGTCAAACCGCCCTGTCTCCAAGGATCAAAAACTCGATAGTTGGAGACGCGCACACACACACACAACTCCAAAGTCCAAAGTTCGGATGGAAACCAAACACATAGAGTGAACCCCCTGAGTGCCTAGACCCACCCTCCGAGGGAAAAGGAGCTCTCTGTTACTCCCCTAGAGACTCTGGGACAATCCCGAAGTCTCTGGTCAGGGAAACCAGCCAGACCTCCCCCGGGACCGGCTACCCCGGGGCAAAAAACTTGGTACTAGGACATGGACTAGTCAAACTGCACATCACATGCCAGTAAGACTGCCCTGCCTTGGACAATACACCCAAGGGCAGTTCTCGAAGCCTTCAAGAACACATCTTTGAGAGCACCAAGAACACTCAGACAAGAGATAAAGGTTAGCTCAGATGTTCCGAACCGCACCACAAAACGGCGAAGACTAGAACCCAACATTTTAGCTTCCCCTGACACAAGGGGAACATGACGATATGCAATATATGCAATGGTTTGAGCACTTGATAAACGACATGATCAAGTTACTTACCCATAGCCCCTCTTGATAGTACAACTATCTATCATATAACCTGATCTCCCTCCAAACTCCTCGAGACTAGTAGAATGGAAAACCCAGTCTAGGCATACCTTTGGCTTGCACTTCCATTTGAGCTCGATGATGTCCATGATCCTTACTTCTAGTCATAATCATCTTGATCACAGTCGCTTGGTGAGGCATTTCATTTAGCTCCCCCGTAATCCCTTATGGGAAGCTTTCTCATTAAAACAATCTTTAGTTGTCCATCTTCTTTTGATAGACCGCAAGTTTCAAGCATGTATATTCACATGTTGCTTATCTTGAACTTGCTTCTCTTAACCTTGATGACAATCACCACTTAATGTCATCCTCTCATGGGCTTTAAATGGAATCAACCTTTCCATGCAAGCTCAGAAGTGGCACCTAAGCCAGACACACACTTTCACATTTAGAGAATGAGTTAGTACATGTAAAGCAATAGAAAATTGCTTACCAAGTCCACTTGATCATACTATGGCAACTGGTACAATCTTTACGCTCATATGTTGACCATCTTGATCTAGTGAAGCCATGACTTGAATTCTTCTCTTGAATTCCTTACTTCAAGATCCTGATCACATAAGACATCTTGAGTTACACTATGAACTCCATCTTAATCGTCTCATGAACTTCACCATGATCACAAATGGTTTACTCTTTGAAGTCATTTTTGTGCTTTACAAGCTCATTTCTTTATCTTCTTGATCATATGACGTTTGTCTCTCGAACTTATTAATTTTGATGCATATCTTTGGATTGATGGCATTCATCTTGAATCCACCCAGTGTCCCTCATGATGACATTCATCCTGAATCCATCCAATGTCCTTCATGCATCACCTATGGAACATAACCTTATGTCCAACTCAAGAAAATAGTTAGTCCATATGAATTGTCATTAATTACCAAAATCACACTTAGGGGCTAGTTGCACTCCTTCTCACTCATTTTGGTAATTGATGACAATCTCTACTAGAGGGTTTATAAAAATTAATTTTTTCAAGTATACAACTCATTCAAAAATAAATGATATACTTGAGCATGTTTTGGTAGTATCAAACACCACAAAGGTATCTGAGGTTATCAAAACCAGCTTTATTCACATCAAATACTACATGAGCATTTGATATTGGTAGAACCACAATATATATAACAAACTCCCCCACAATATATGCATGGGCGTGTCTCCGCTGGGCTGGGCTAGATGCCTGGCTCGAATTTGGCCCAATCTGAGGTTGGGTTTTCCTTTTCCCTTTTTCTTTTCTTTTATGTTTTCTCTTTCGAATTTAGATTTGATTTTGAATTCAAATCAAACATGTTTCAAATGTTTCGTAAGTTTTTATAGAGGCTCCTAGGAATATTTAGAACCATATAAAAATATTTACAGGGCCACATTATTAAAAATTTCTGTAGTTAATATTTAATTTCAATTTTGACACAAATTTGGGTATGAACTACAATTATGTTAAAATTTTATTCCAAAAATGTGGGAAAATTGTAGGAGCTCAGAAATATTATGTTAATCTTGTATATATTTTTTGAAGAGATTACAATATTAGAAAATCCCTCTGATTAATAGATCTTTGATCTACCAATTAATTTAACTTAGGGTTTTTCATGATATTCATAATTTTATGTAACGTTTTTATCATTTTCTAAGGTTTTAAATCCTCCTCAATTTCAGATGAAGGAATACGATGACATGAAATGCCAATGATGCACAAACATCTATATTACTTGTATTACAAAACTGGGGATGTTGCAGTACCCTCCAAGACACCTCGTTCGTTCCTCGTTGGCATCCGGTGCATGGGCACGACTTTTCTTCATGTGTTCGTGGGTGACCATGGTAGGTTTGCCTTCTTCCTTCCACGGGTCTAGCCAGATTTGCTGCCTCCTTGCCAGATCTCCTCTTCTGGATCTCCCTCCACTCATTGTGGCCTGAGAGATGGCTGGTCTGGTGTGGCCTCGGTGTTGTGGAGCCGGTGAGGCGTAGGTGGCTACCTCTGTAACATCCTCGATTTTGTAGGCTTGAATTTTTTTTTAAAAAAAGAGAAGAGGATGTGCAACTATGTAATATACTTATGTGTATTTTAATTGGATTTTATTTCAAATTAATTCAAGGCTATGAATTAATTTGAGAGCAATAAGTGTGTTTTTGAATTTTTAAATTGAACATCTTTCGAAAATTTGCCCTAAAAGTATTTTTATTGAGTTCCTCATACTCAAATTGATTTATCAGAATTTTCTGAGAATTTTCAAAAGTATTTTTCTACAATCAAAAAAGAGCTTTTTATTGTTTTCTCAGACAACCTGGGCCGGCAGGCCTGTTTCCTCTCCTCCTTGGCCCCGCCTGGGCCGGCGGCCCAGCCCGTCCCGCCGCCCGGTCCGCTCGGGCCTACCTCCCCTTCTCCCCTGGGCCCCCTTCCCTCTTGGGCCGACCTGCCCCGGCCCAGCAGGCCGCCCCACCTCCTCCCACCTGGGCTGACCGGCCAGGCCATCGCTCCCTCCCTCCTGGGCCGGCCCGAAGGCCAGCCCCTCCTCCCTTTGCGCCTTGGGCTGCCGCAGCAGGCCAGGCCGCCGTTCCTCCCCTCTTGGGCTGCCGCCTTGGGCCAGCCAAGCCTGCCCAGCAGGCCGGTGCCTGGGCTGTGCGTTGCAGCCGGCCAGGCCGTGCGCCACTGCAGCCGAGCAGCAGAGCGCCCGAGCGTGCGCATGCGCGCGTTAAGCCGCCACCGGCGTTTTCTTCGTTCGCCGGCCTTATTCTTCCGTTTCTTTGGCCTTTAATCCCAAATTTCAGTGCTCCTTTTCATCTCCCTTGATGACTTCTCAGCTCCCCTCCTTTTCCCCTATAAATAGGACCCCATTCCCATGGTTTCATTCCTTTGCTTTCCGCCCCCAAAATTTTCTTCTCCTCCTCCTTTCTTCTCCAACTCCGGTGACACTCCGGCGAGCAATTCCGGCGACACGGGTGCACCTCCACCCGAGGCGCTGCTACTAGGAGCTTCCCCACGCCGTCGTGCATCTTCTACCGCAAGCGAACACAAACTTCTTCCGCTACATCAACCGTACCGCAAACTTCTTCCTCAACTCCGACGAGCTCTTCTCTCCTCCGTTTCTTCACCCTCGGTGAGCTTCTCTTCAATCAATTTCTATGGTAGACTCCCATCGACCCATAGAATGTTTCCCCTCCACCAATTTTGGCATATAGATCACCCATCTTGTGTGGCCAATTTTGTTTCCATCCATCTATTGCTTCTGCTACAGTACTCATGGGAAGGGTAGCTTCCTCACATGTACAGTACCCTCATGCACACCCCTCCGTCCAATATTTTGAATCCACCTAGTCTATGCCCTATCCTTGATCTCAGTAGTAAAATGGAACCTTTAAAACCCCACGAGTCCATTGGTGCGATCGGATTTTTAATCCGAACGCTAGATTTTAAATTATATTCAAATTTAGATGAAATTTGACCAAATTTTGGGATAACTTGATGCTGGGTGATTATTTTGAAGTTATTGTTTTTCTGTAGATTACTAGTATCCTAAGGAGTAACTCTGTAAATTTTCATAATTTTTGGATTTGCTTAGAATTTCGTAGAATTAAAATAAGCTTTATTTTAATTATTAAAAATAGAAATGCTCTCTGTTATTTATATCCAATTTTTTCCTAGGATCAGAGAACCTTAAAACTAATTTAACATGTGAACCAAAACATTTTTTCTGCAATGTTTTGAGCTATAAAAATCAGGATGTGTTCTAGATCTATTTAAAAATGATATTTAAATCCTGTTTTAGTAATAGTGTCTTTATAAATCTTTTTTAGCTATTAAAAATGCATTTCCAGTACCCAATAAATCATGTTATATTGTAGGAATGGTGTCAAGTCATGAGAACCCATTTAGCATAATTAAATAATATTTTACCATTTTTTAGTGTAGTTTTCATGCTTAGAATAATAGTTTTTATTACTTAAAATATAATTCCAGAACACTTTTAACCATGAAATGTCTCTGGAATTGGTGTTACATCATGAGAATCCAATTTTATGATTTATTAATGTTAATTATTATTTTCTACATAATTGTTACATTAGAAATGCTAGCAATTGCCTTAATTAATTAATATTCAGATTTAATATTAATATTAAATTATTTTTAGTACTGTTTGGTACTGTAGATAAACCATAAGTTGATCCATGCTTAGCTAGCTTATGCTAATGGTAGGAAATAGCTATGTGATTAATTTCTAGTCTTTAAAATAATAGAAAAGCATGTGTAAATATGGTTGTATGTTATTAAGTTATTATTACTGTTGTTAACCATTATAAATATTTAGAAATTCACCTAAATATTTATTTGTGGTTACTCGTGAATTGGTTGTACCTTTTGTCATGATAAATAGCATGTCAGGGTGTATGTTGTGTATGCTTGTATAAAATACCCGGTAGGGGATATATATATATTATGTTATTTATATATTATATGTATATATGGTTATGGTCAATCCTAGAAGACATATTCTATCTTCGTTGCGATGACGATATCGCGCCATCGTTCCATTCCACATGTATCTTACCTTCGTCGTGCTTCTCTCTTGTGTTGCTTTTCGGAATGCTTTATTGGAGTCTGTATTTATTTGCTTTGCTCGTTGCGTTGTGACAATAGGGAGTGAAGAGACCGACCCGGTGACCGAAGCAGCTGAAGAAGGAGAGTTCTACCACGAAGGCATGCCCCTTTTTCTTGATCATATTTGATCCTATATTTTTTGAAGTCATTATATTTTGTCAATTACAAACATGCATGCTGTTTTAATCCAGTAGCTAGCGTGTCGATTGACACACCTTTACCTTTTCTGCTTGTCGCATGAATACTTGATACCCTGAGTAGAATAATAGGTTTTTAATCTGAATAGAGTAGAGAAATGCTTAGCTATGCTTAATTATATCTTTAGGTTGTTTTGATTTGCCTCTACGGAGGAATGAATTTCGGATCGATGATCATTGTTGAAACTTGTGAAGCTCGCTGAGTTAGGGCCGGATACCCGATGATTCCTTCTCTTTCTATTCTTCTTATTCTACTCTGGGTGAAACTTATCATCTAAAAGGTGCGGGCGACAGCTGGATCATGTGATGAAGGAGCAATGGTCGTTCTTCATGAGATGAAGAAGCCATTAGTCGTCCGTATCGAATAAGGCCGAAGTCATGAACCCAAGAATTGTGACAACAGTACAACTACATGCTATATGGGCACTGGCTTGGTCAAGTAGGTTAGTCAGCCTTTGGTGCCGATGTTGCCGTACCGCAGAAGGGGTGGACGTGGCTACAAGGACCCTTGGCACAGATGGGGGGACCGGAGTGCGGGGATGTACTCTCGACTCCGAGCCAGACCCGGTGGGCATGTCACACCTTAGGGGATCTAGCTAAAAGACCTCATCACAATCTCCCTGCCGGTACACCGATGGGTGTGTACTATGCTGGCGACGGTCAGTGGCAACAAGACGGGATTGTGTCATGTGGGTAAAGTGTACAAATTCTGTAGAGTAATAAACTAATCGATTAGCCGTGTCCACGGTTATGGACAGCACATGACTCATTCTTGATGAAAATGACCTGTCCCTCTCCCCCTTGCTACTTCCCTCTACCCATTTGCTGATGAAACCTATGATCGAGTTAAGGCAGGAGTTCCTTACTCGGATGTGTTGGTCAAGGACCACACGCTGGAAAATACTCCTGATAATAAAACTGATTTACATCAAAATAATGCCTTCGAATCTATCCTAATATTTCAACTAAAATATTGCTTTACGCAACTAAGCCATAAAGCCTTCCTTTGAAGCCTTGCATGTAGTATGGTAGGACCATCTGCCACCAGGTGACTTGCTGAGTACGCGAAGTACTCATCGTGTATGTTTTTGTGGTGGTGTGCAGAGGAGTATGCTGAAGAAGGCGCCGATGAAGACTTCTTCTATGATGATCCGGAAGAATAGGTTGTGTGGCTTCCGTTAATTGCCTGTGGCACGGATGGAGCCGTTTCGTTTTTATTTCCGCTGTTTCCTCTGATGTAATAATATCCTTAAGACATGGAACTATGTAAGCCATGTGGCATATCGTATTCAAACTAAGTTTTGACCTTAAATGCATGTAATGTTATTTATTTCACCTGTGTACCGTCAGCGTGATTCTGGACTGACGACGATATATACGGGGGGTCTAGTAGTTGAAACTAGACTCTCACAATCTCCCTGTGTGGCGATTGGCGGCTCTAGCGATGGGTCTCTAGTCAGGTTGCTCTACAGTTTCCTCAATCTTCTTGTGTCCTGTTGGCGCGTGGTCGCGGGTCATTGGAGGCGCCACGAGATGCTGCTGGGTTGAGTGCTTTGCTAGGTAATATCGGAGTAGTGGTGTGTTATCCTCACTCGGTTCTCGTGTTTCAATGGCCGATCAAATGTTGTGCGAGAGGTGGTCTGTCTTTGATTGGGGCTTGTTGTACTAGTGGCTGCTGTCCCTACGGTGCTCGTGCGACAGTCGTCGTGGTCGTGGTCGTGTGCTCGCATTGGTGAGCTATGCTTTGACTACTTGGCGGGCACCCGTGGCTGATAGGTGCATTTCATGCCTTGCAAGCTGTCATTCTCACTGCAATTATGTCTAGGTTTGCAAAGGTTTCATTGTCGTGGACTAGTGAGGAGGGTGGTGTTTGTTTTTGTTTTGCTCACCGTTGGTGAGTGGATTGCTTGCTCGTGCGTTTGTGCACCGTGAGCGGTTTAGGTTGTCATCACCGTTGGTGGCGTTATAATTATGATGTCATCTTGACATATTTCTTCTAATGTAAAAAGTGTGCACTTATATCTGTGTTTGAGAAAAGAAAAGTTAGGTTTGTTGATGTGTAATTCAAGGTAGCTGAGATTTAGAAGATTACACATAACTTAGATGTTTTTCTATCTGCAGTAAAGCAGCGGCCGAGTTACCGGTGCTAAAAAGAAAAGAGAATACTCAAGTTCCTGATGTGGTTTCAAAAAAGAAAGAAAAAATGTTCCTGACGGTTTGGTACATACAAATCCTAATAGTTTGGTACATACTCGCAAGATGAATCAACAATCCAACTCCCCCCCTCAAGGGAAATCACATGGGGCACTACTGACTACAGGATGCAAGACAAGCAGCAGCTTCATCTCAAAGTCTCGATAGCATACGAATGCCAAATTAATACTCCTATTGAACGTGACCTACCTTATCCGAATCACATGGCTGTTTGCACACCTCAAGCCACTGAAAACCGCAAGATTACAACACCAGGGTGGACAGGCTCCCGCCATGGCATTGCAGCTCGCTATCCAAGCAGTCGCCGCAAGCCTCTCCTACGCTCGTAGCAAACCCACCAAGCCGCCGAGTAATGGCCACCAACAGCCGCTGGAACTAACCACCACTAACAGCAGAAGAAGGCTCGCGACGGCGGCAGCGGTCGGCACGGCGGTTCCAGCTTCTGCCCGTGACAACGGGCAGCGCCGGTGCGTTCGACCTGCGGATCACCGTGCCGGAGCAGTCGAGCGAGGAGGCCGAAGCCGTCGTGAGGAGCCACGCGAGGAACCTGGTGCGCGTCAAGGAGTACATCGACGGCAGGTCGTGGCGGCAGCTGCAGGCGGCGCTGCGGGCCAGCGCGGCCAACCTCAAGCAGGACCTGTACGCCATCATCCAGGCAAGGCTGGCAAGCCAGCGCCCCGAGCTCCGGCGGCTCTACTCCGACCTCTTCAACACGTCACCAGAGTAGGCAGACATACAAATAGAAGTGTTCCATAGGGATATACTGTACATGATATATATGCAAGCAATCGAACATGCATGGTGTGCTGATCTTGTTCTGCCCTTGTGTGTGCAGCTGGACTACGCGGCCAGAGACAAGGAGGAGCACCAAGTACAGGAATACTACGGCAACATTGTCGCTGCCCTTGACAAGATTTTTGCCAAAATCATGTAGTTTTGACAATAGACACTTCCTCATCAGGATAAAGAGAGAGATTAAAACTAGGCATTTGAAATTACATTTACATACAGGGAGCAGTAAATGGCAAGCGGCAAAAAGGCTTTTCTTTTGCTACGTAGCTAGTTCTTAGTAGCTTGCTGTGCTACTACATATTCTATTTACCCTACTATCTGGAGGAGAAATCCGAAAGAATCAATATGTGCAGGTGCAGCTAGACCAGAAAAACTGCAGTTTTCCTGAAACCCTCAGTCTTCACTGTTCAGCCACCAATATATAGGCTTGTTGCAATGAAATGCAGGAGCTCAAACACCTGTTTTTGGAGGCCACGCAGAAGAGTGGTTTCTCAGTCACGTCCCCTCTGCTTCCAGATAGAGAAAGCATGATCCTTGGTGATTCTATTCATCGCCATTTGGCGCATACACAGAAACAGTAGTTTTCTCCAAATAATTCGTCAAATCACGGATGAAGTTTCAGTGTCTGCCTCATCTGTAACCTGTTGGCACTGACTACCATCCTCTTGGCTCCTCCTTCAAATAGCTGCTTCCAAGAACTTGTGCCTAAGAGAGAAATATTACATGGGATACTAGATCAAGAACGACAAGAATTGAGCATTTTTACATTCTGAAAAACTCATGAAAGAACATATAATCAATAGATAAAATTCTGAACTTTGGACTGGTTTGTGATAGGAGTGTCAACTAGTGACAGGACCTTTAAGCACTTACCATTGTAAAACCAGGAAGCACGTACGTAGCAAGATTCTCGTTCACTGAGACGGGCAGCTGGGGCATCTTACTCATTATTCCAGGCATTTGGCTCATCCTGTTTATAAAAGAAGCATCAATGAAGGGAGAGATTCTTTTTCTTTACAAGCATAACTCTTTTTTTAGAACTAGTATAACTCTAATTTCCCATAACTAAATTATACATGCAACAGAGATGAAATGTGTTTACGTTTGTAAAAGACCATTGATATTCCTTCTTGCCCGATGGAAGAGATCAATGTTGTTTTGAGCCTGTCAGAAATAATATAGTTGGCATGAGATTCATCCTTCAAAAACAATGCTCGAGATGGACGCTAACTGGAAAATCATGGAGCACATTCATTCTGTTGTACCAGTAGTTGCACATGAAAGGAAGATAAAATATGCTATAAAACAAATATTTCACACCAAAATTTTCTGACAATCTATGCACCTCCCCCAATATAGCATAGTTTTTTCAATGAACGCAAGAAACTGATATAGAAGAGGAATGATTAATAAACGAACTCCAAACAGAATAAAGTAACACGAGAAAATATACCAACCTGAAATGTCAGAATATTTGTTTCTATCTGATTAAGAAGACGATTATTTTCTTCCAGTATATGCTGAACTGCAATCTCAGAGGCTACATGGTGGAAAATATGCAATTGGTCATATTATAGAACAGATGAATGGAAACAAATGAAAGCATTAGCTGCATCTCGTCGATCATCACGACCATCGAATCTCCCATTATCATACTACTAAAAACTATAAGTATTTCAGGTGCATTTCCTATGACAAGTCGTCGCACATAAGACAGAATCAATTGGTAAACATTAATCTAACCAAGCAATGGGTATCCTACACCCCATAACATAGTTATAAGTCGGCCAAGGGAAGATTCAGAACCCTGTCACACTATGTGTGCAATGATCTTGGAAGTTCAAGAGGAAATAGCTTATGATCTTTCAGTAAGTTTCATTCCCGGTAAATACCAGATAGTAGATGGTCTATATAACCCCAAGTTTGGCCAAACAGGTTCTACATGTCCGCAAGTTCTGAATGTACAGTGAATGATTTTTAAAATGTCAACTTTCTCAACAACTTCTTGCAGTTGACACAGGAGATTGTCACAATCTATACACCAATACATATTTTCACTATATCAAGTTCCAATAGAGCAAAGTAATCCCTGCCTAGCTGGTATAAATCTAGCAATTGAGTCAATAACAAAGTCAGCTAATTCGCCTACTTTAAATTTCTTGTTTAAATTAATCTAACTCGTGAGATCCGAGTATCCCAAAATGACAAGGTATAATATGGACAACTTTTTTTTAAACAAAAATATAGTATGGAAAATTGAACATGATAGCAGATGGCTAGAAGTAAGGTAGATAAATGGAAGCAATCAATTGGACCAGATACATTCTAAAAAGGACCTGGTACATTGTAAAAAAAGACCTGATACTCAAGTGACCTACCAACCTCCAGATAGAAGTTGATTATTTTGAATGGCATTATGTGACACAAAGGAAGAGACTCTTATGTCCGTCTGGACAGGATGACTGGTACCCCATGATGAAGCCTCTACCATTTTATCCTGAGAAATAACCATTAGTAACACCAGTCAAACATATGCACATAAAAGTATGATATGCGCGGGAATTATAAATTATTAGCTATATTCATATAGGAAATATGCTCTTGCCCCTAGTGGGCTATACCGCCCCTAAATCTAGTTTAGGTTCGTGCTTTGAGATTCATATATTTCATCATATTCACTATAGGTCTGTAGCACACCCTTATTTCACACCTTAATAAATTTAATTCTACAATATCGTCCTGTCTAGAACATTGTCAATGTGGTCCAGATTCGACTATCATTTAGTTGTTAATTTATTTTCAATGCATAGTATGCAGAAATAGATTAGTGCAAGTCAAATATGGATTGGTTCATCACGGAGTACAATGTTGCATAGTCTAGAAACATAAAATATGTGAATCTTAAAACACGAACTAACTGTGAATGGACAGGGGTTCAATGCCCACGGGAGGTAACAATTCCACACTCATATATTATATACTAGTATAATTTTTCCTCTTCTCCAAAACTACTTCTCTTCTGAAAAATACCTTTATAAGGAATGGATCATATACTTTTGGTACCTTTCTTATTATTTATAAAAAATATATTTAGGTCCTCCGTGGTGTTCCTGTTTTCTAAAAAAACATTTTATAAAATTTTAAAGTGAAATATTCCTTGTCTTTGATCTAATTATGATGGTAAATAAGGATGTGAGAAGAAACAAAGTTCATCAAATAGAAAAAAATATTAATACCTTTCTATCTTTCATCTTTCTGCTAATATGATGTTCTTCAGGCTTCCGCCGTCTTTTATTTTGTTTGTTCTACAAGAGAACCAAACAATTCACATTATTACATATAAAATGAAAGGAAAGCACTACGACGCCAGCTAGGAATATATCTTTAAAAAAGTATATAGTGGAGAAAGAAATGTTATCCTTTGTTATTTAGCTAGTTATATTTTCAACAAAACTTCGAAGAACATGAAGCACATATTGGTTCATCACAAACATATACGAGGCCAAAAAGGAACCACACTTCAGTTTTCAGTAGTACTGAATTATTGCTCAACCAATAAACTCAGGGTGCTGTTGCAACTAACAAATATATTGAGCCAAAAAGGTGGAACACTGATCAAATAATATATGCACGTTTTATTGTCTTGTTATGAAATAAGAAGATCCTGTATTTGATATACCTTTCTTTTCGGCTATAAAATTGCACAACAATAAAATAATAGGCCAAAAGGATACACTGATTGCCAACTCATATATCACTATGGTTATAGTCCAAAATGCACAAGAGCAGTATTTGTATATACACACGACTTTGTGAGTAAGTGTATCTGTCAATCGTCCTAATATATGCAGACGTTGAGAATAAGTGCATCTATCACCCATCCTAGTATGTTGAGATCAATCTTGAGATGCAGTACAGGTTTTAGCATGTTCCCTCGAAAGAACTGCTCTAGGAGAAAAAAGACAAATTTCTCTGTGTACTGTTGTGCCAAGGAAATTGTCAAGTATATGTATGTGTGGTCATTCTCCATAAAGTTTGTATCTTTGTTCAGATCTAAATAAGCAGCTGTCCCTTCTTGGGCATGAACTATTTACTGATGTAGCACTCCCCAAGGAACATACCTTAAACAGAAGACATCCTTGTAATCGGAGAAGAAAAGAATATGCAGATTTTTCTTTAGAAATGACTACAGCTTACAAACTACAGACTATGTACAAATTAGAGATTGCTTACCCCTATCCATTGGCATCTCATCGCAACATCTCTCACCGTCTTGGTTGGTAATGAAGCTGCTATCTTTATATACTTCATGATGCCTTGTTCATTCACATATCTGAAGATATTCATCATTGGTACACCAGAGAAAACAAATTAAGGATGCACATGAGGGGTGGACCAACGAATATAACTTCAACAAGAGATAAGAAAAACCTTATGCTAGCATCAGAAAATAGGATAATAAAATCTCTATCTATCGGGCACAGTTGTAGGATAAAGTTCAACAATAGAGACCACAAGTTATGTATTAATTTGCATATGGCAATAGTCATACAGATGGAAATAGCTTACTTCTCGAGGCAATCTTTCAGCACTTGGAGCTCAAGATACGACCAATCAGCAGCCAGCGGTCCTCCATATTTGAGGTTCTGCGCAGAATCAGCAACCATACTGGATGAACTAGTGGAGACAACCACTGAAGGTGCGGTGCTCATCATCCCCATATTGGCGTCCATGCCACTGGAACAGTCCAGGTACACCGGCATGCCTCCTGACCCGCTAGTTGTCGCGCTTGTCTGAAACGAAACCACTTGCTGGCTGCAGAATGGCTGCGAAAATGGCCCAAAGTTTTGATTAGGATCGTCTGCCATCAGCATGCCCAGCAAATCCTCTAGGACGGAATTTGGTACGTCCAGCCTCGAAGGATGCAGTCCAAGGCCCGGAAGACAACTTCACAGTGCCGTTACCAGATCAGAGCTTCGTGTTACTTGTTACAAGTTATACTGCATTTTCACACAACCTGGACGAATTTGGTGCCTACTGCTCCAATAATACTTGCAAGTTATGGACTCCTGGCAACAGTCTCTGCAGATTACATTAGACATGGCAAAGAAAGTTAAAACCTTGGTTGGAGAAAGAAAGCTCAATACCAGGAAGTAGTATCAAGTCAATCTTTTATGAAGATAGAGAACTCAGAAATTTCTTTGCTTCAAAAGATAAATATGCTCAACACGATACTCTGACACACGGTACCCGTCAGAAACAGAATTTCTTTCATTGTCCAAGACCCTGATGTATTGTCAGTTCCACAGCTAAACAAACTCTCATCAACCGTATGACAATTGGAAAGCACCATACTAAAACATCAAAGAATCAAATCTTTCAGAGTCAGAGGCTCTTCTCTTCTTATTTTGTCCTATGTAATCCTTGGAGAGACTTCAGAATTCAGCCATAGATACTCCCTCGAGTCTACGAAGGATCAAATCGATATGCAAATCATGTTTACGATGAACCCAATCCCTTGAAGTGATCTTACAAAATCAGAGCATAGGAACAGAGTCGGCACTCAGTGTCTATGCATGGAAAAACACATGAAGCGTAAAACCCCGTGAAAGAATCAAATCAAGAAAGTAACTTGCGGAAAAGGACCCGACCAATCTGCTCCTTCAGTTCATAAGTCATAGATAGAGACCGAGAGAAAACTCTACAAATGATTGCGTAAAGTCAGATCTGGCCAATCAACCACGGGCGTGCACACACAGAGGCATGCATGCAAAGCGCCGCCCAGTAACAGACTTTGAAGGCAAGAGTTCATACCAAACCCAACTTTATTTAAACGTGCATGTTTCCAATGAGAGAATCACATCAAGAAAACAGGAAGAACAGCCCCGATCCTACGAGAACCAAATCAACCAAGAAACATAGGCAAGAAGGAATCCTAATAGCGACAGAGGTAACCAGACCAAATTACCAGCGAACTTACTGGTCCACATCCGATCTGCTTGTAGGGAAACAACCGGAGAAGCCAAACTCCAGCGTGATTCCTGCGTGTCGCTCCCCTGGTGTGTGTTCGTGTGTGTGTGTGTGTGACGGTGCGCGTGGTGGTGGTGGTGGTGGTGGTAGTGTTAAATGGTGCCGCCCAGCTTTGTGCGCTCCAACGGGACGGAGGCCGAAAAGCGGCGGCCCCGCCTCTCCAGTAAATCGTATATGCTCCCCCTGCCTCGAAAAGCCAAAGTCGTGTGCCAATTTAACAACTTGCACACAAAAAAGGATGGAGGAGGAGGAGGAGAGGTGCGATCTCTGTTGGAATTCAGAGGGAGAAGATCGGCACCGGCGGTGGCGGTAGCAGTGGCAGTGGCTTCTAAACAAATGATTGCCACTATATTGGTTTCCATCTTAGGTTTCCCTCACTCTTTTTTTAGGAGCAACGCAGATGGGCTCGTGCCACGGTTGCAATTTTCTTTGGAAGGAAAAACCCCAAAATCACTGTTTACACTTCCCTCTTTCTCTGCCTTTCTCGGATCGTTTCTTTCTTTTCTTTATCACGTGAGGGAAAGCAACATATCTCCATGCTCCTTTCCCCCCAATTCTATTGTTATAAATACCACCGCTTTTTAGACGACATTCCAGTCCACTGCTGCAGTGTTACGTTTTCTCTGGATTTCAGGTCACACTGTTTAACAGCCTAATTGCATTTAGGGCAGTTCCAATGTAAAATGGCAAAGCCGAATCATATTCATTGGCATGTCATCTAGATACGGAGAAAAAATATCATCTTTTTAATATATTATACTCCATCCCATAATATAAGGCCTATTTTGATTGATTAGGACAAGTCTTTGACTATCAGTTATTTTATTAATATGTGGTTTATGTAATACGAAGTCACAATAATAAGTAAGTACTTTTGAATATGAATCTAATGATATCAATTTTATGTCACATAAACCATATACTAATGAAATAATTATTGACTAAAGTCTTGTCTTAATCAATCAAAATACGCCTTCATTATGAGATGGAGGGACTATGTTATAGTAGACCCATCAATAAATGTCTCCATGTTCCCCTTCTTCTCCAAAATCCACCGCTCTTGCCGTCCGCTTTCTCAGCAAACTTGACGATGGTGAACGAGGAGGAAAAAAGAAAGACTTTATCAGACAAAGAAACAAGACTACAACTGAATAAGGAAGCCATCACCATGGCAATCAAATGAACCCTCATCAGGCATGACCAGATCTGCATCTGGCAAGATTTGCAGCCTAAGATTTGTCGATCTCAAAAATAGGGTCACGAAACAAGAGTGAAAAACACGATGAAAGAACAATGACAGGACCCTTCCCCAACTTGCTTTCTTTCCTAGGGCCAGATCTCTCCTCCATGGCTCGCCTCCTCTTGTCACGATAGCCCGCCTCCCTTGCGGCTTCCGGCACAGTGACTAGCGCATCCACCGGCTGTCACACTCTTCCTTACAATGGCTCGTTGTTGCTTCCTACAGCCAGCATCACCTCGACAGATCCACCGCAGCTTCTGGCGATGCCAGAGGTAGGGTCCTGCGTCAAATGGTGCATGGGTGCACCACCTCACCAGAGCTCACCACGGCCTCCTGCATCGAGGGCGCCTAGCCGCACCACCAGCTATCCTCGGATGCCAGCGGCTGCCACCCTCCTCTAAACCCGCTGGACGTCGAGCTCCCGATGCATGTCTCTAGCGTGCACTCAAAGAAGCTTGGCAGAGCGGCGCGCTACCGGTGCTGTCGTACGTAGCCCCAGAGATGAGCATCCATGGCGGCACCGAGCCCGAGTAGAGCTGTGCACCCGCATGAGCATCATCGATGAGAGCCTCGAGTGAGCTCACTCTGAAGTTATGGATGCCCAATGGTGGATTTGGGAGTAAAGGGGAAGAAAAAGAAAAAGATAGAAAAGATGAGGAGGGACACCGGTTGAAGAGTTAAAAAAAGAGACAATAAAATAATATTAAATGTCATATCTTATGTTGTTTCCAAACAAGATAGAACTCTCTTCTCTGTCTATATTAATTTTTATCCACACAAGCTAAAAGCTAAGTTGAAGCTCTTTAGATACAGTTCAGCGTGAAGCACCAGAACTACCCTTGGAATTGCCATACCCAACCTCCCAGATCGAAATAGACGGCTTGGGTATTCATGCCTCTAAATATTCTTATGTGCCTTTATATGTCATTAGACATTTCGCTGATGTGTGGCTCGAGCACTCCAACCACACCATGTCAACCTTATTAGTGGCATATCTCAATTTTTCTCATTCTAAGATGACTATCAGGGGAGTTTTTATTTATTAGCTTATTTATTTATTTATTATTTGTTAATGACAATTACCCAATTTATTTCCACGGTCTAACCTTATGGCCAGTCGTAGCAAACAACACTGCCATACCACTGATCATGACGTGGCCATATCCTGCCACGTAAGAGACCAGTGGCGCGACAATGTCCTTTGGCCACATTGTTGGTGATGGCGTGGCAAAAAAAGGGGCTGTATTATGGTTTTATTTTTAAAGTTGAGCCTATCACTGAAAGACTTGAAGCTCGATTCTATTTTACTATACTTTTGTCAGTTTTACTTAATTTGATATATTTAGATTGTTTTGAAGTCATACCCTTTGCTGATTTGTTAATTGTATTATAATGTGTTAGTATGTTTACATACCTAAATAATTTTAGGGCAGTCAAATATCAGTCATAACTTTTGGATTTACACTTTATAACTTCTACTAATATATCATAACTATCTTAATAAAGAGTGTATATTTTGGAAAAAAAAAGTTATGGTTAACGAAGTAAATGTATATTGTAATTGAAATTAATGGTAGATTCTGCATCCCGAAGACATGGAAATTTGAACAAAATGTGATATCTACCCTCGTGTGATGTAGATTTTTCTTTTGAATCTTTATGTGTGTATTCCAATCAGGGGCCTCTATGGTTACAAGTGGCATTATCTTTTAAACATGAAAAACAATTATCACGATAATCCTCTAAGAGATCCCAGAAATCTTGTATAAATCCTAAGGTGGCCATAACATTAGTTTTATAGTGATGATGGAAGTCAAGTCAGGGAGCCCCCTCTTTCACTTTCTTATTTCATGGCACACATCTAAAACCTACATTTGCATGCCTTTTTTCTCTTGTTGTTTTCTAAGTGCAAGTAGAGATTGAGTGCCCATCCCATTCCCCACCTGGATCTCTCTTTTTTATTTCATTGTGGGCTTGGAATCAGATCCTACTAAATTTTCTGAGAACCCAACTAGACTGCATATGAAGGCAACATGCAATTTGTGCGTGTTCACTCCACTAGTCCGCTTACCATCTATAGGCATCTGTTCCAGTAGACCAGGACCCATCTGTTATGTACCATATGTTTGTTAAGATCAACCATAACCATTAAAAAGAGGGGACCCAGAACATTTTACCATAAAGTCTTTTGAGGTTCAGATATATAGAACGATTTTTGTTGGTATACAAGTGCAGGCTGCTGCAACCAACTAGCGTTATAACCATGAGACCAGTACATCAGGAATAAATTCAGTAGAGCAATTTAGTCTTTGACCCTGTGGTTGTTTAGTTAGTTTTCTACAGTATAAGAATATGAATCTACCAATTTCAGAATTTTATTTGGAGGGTGAGTTCATATATATTCGTGTAGCACATGTCGTGTGTTGAACCAACCTGAAATCAGTACTACCATGATGTTTGCTTTTGTACATAGCAAGAAATAGGCCAATCTAGTAGCCTTTTTTTAATTTCACGTCAAGTAAAAAACTTCTCATGAATACGAGTCAAGAGAATGACCCGTAGGCTTAGATATTAATATATAGAGTACGACGAGGATAAAAACCCTCTTTAACTTGAATTCTAATTGATTGGATATCATGTATAAGGAATCAAATGCTAGTGCCTCGTACACATTTCTCCCCGGTTTATACAATTTACACGGGCTTCTCTTGATATTATTTCTCACGCACAAACAGACCATATGAAATCTCAAGGATAGATAAGGATCCAACATGCAATTGCGACTGCTTCTTTTACTAGTGTTTAAACAACGTGCAGAACTGCAGACCATGTTTTGTGACATGTGGGTCGGGTTAGTGTGGCCGGGGACACCGGACGGGCTCACGGGCGACTGTGAGATCCGTGTGTTTCAACATGCATTGATCGAGCGGTGGAGCCCCGAGTCCGTCGTTGTCAGAGCACAGCGTAACGTAGGCCTCCAACTCCAAGTAGAGCGGTTCCCGTGCGGCAAGGGAAACCCAACGCCGGGCGCGCGGCTTGCTCTCAGTTGCTGCCACAGCGCGCCCGCCGCCCGCCGCCCGCCTACTTCCGCACGGTGCCGGCGCGAGTAGTGGGTAGCCGGCGCGCCGGCGCTCCCTCTGCGTTTGCGGCGCCGGAACGCGCGCAGTCGGCTTCGGCCAATAATTGAGAGGGCACGGGAGGAATCAGCACGACTCCACGGGTACGCTTTACTCTCCCCGGCCGGGCCACGACCGCAAGCGACGACGAGAACATTCACACCGCGCCCACCCGCGCGTGCATGCGGTGGTTGGCCGGTTTTTGCACTGCAGCAGCGCTGTAGGGAGATTCCAATGTGCAAGTTGCTCCACCCGGCGGGCTGCGGGCTTCTATAGGCCCGGAGCAAAACGGCCGAGCATTCCGTTCTCCTCCATGATCTTGAAAGGTTCCGCGCGTCGATCAAATGCATTATTGCGAAAAGACAGTTGGCACAAGTAAGGTGCGGTGACTAGTGAGGGCTCCCAAATAGGCTTTGTTCCAGCAAAAGGTTTTGTCTTCAATTATATACTCGTAGTCCCTTTAGTATCTACAATCTTGTATATAAACTACTAATTATTTTTTTAATCATAGGAAACTCGTTGATAAATACAAAATTATTTGAATTTAGGCTCTGATTAATTAGATGCGTTATCCGTAAAATCCCTAGTGTAGAACGGACAGAAAACAATCTCTGATACACGGACTTGCATCTACTAGTGAGGAATATGGTTCTCATCTCTAGAGAGTAGTGAATTAGTGAGCATAATTTTGGACAAGGAGACTATTTCATCTTCTGTTTACAACAGATGGATGGATTATTACTAGGAATCAAGCACGTACGATGTACGTAAATATGTATAGCGTGAAAACATAATCTATACTGCATCGTGTTGAAGGAGGTGACGACAGTGGCGCATAGGCACAGCTGGAGCATGGCACGGGGGCAGCGGCCACGCATGGTGCAGATTCGAGAGAGAGAGAGAGAGAGAGAGGCTCTGGAGGGTATAATAGTGACAATTATGGATAATTATCTATTAACTTTAAGTGAAGAGCAATGATGTGTAATTATCTATTAATTTTAAGTGAATAATAATTGTAGATAATTATCTATCAAATAAAGATAGCCGTCGGATTAGATGACATACCACCAAACTAATATGAGCTGTTGGATGTATTTCATCGGACGGGACTAAGTGACCTATGTATATTTTGTGGGGTGAAATAAGAAAGAAAAACTGGTGATATAGATGTGCGAGGTGCATCCACATAGAAGGATCCTTCGAGAAAATAAGAAAGATGATACACGTTGTACTACGACTATCTAGGGCCGAATCGAGGCCTACGGCAGCCGGATGTTGTAGCAGTAATCTCGCGACCAAAAACCCATAGCAGCCTTCTTGACAAATTACATCTACTAGCACATTGGCACGTGCAAATTAAGCACGTATAGAAACTATTTTGCACGAATTTTGCAGAAAACATTCATAGAACAGATTCGAATAGAGTTGCGTGATTATTAGGGCAAGGAGACTATTAACAAAACAATGTTGCTGTGGTATAGCTGTCCTATGGTATACTTTTAGTTAGATACTTAGTTATATACAAACGACCGAATATTTGAAAGGTTAAAATACTTAAAGATACGTGTAAAAAGTATACCATTAATATAATGTGCGCATGTTTTTTACCATTGAAATTTTTAGGGAATGGTTCTCTATTGCACTCCCTGATTGGGTTAGTCAAGGTGTGAGGTTCGGTCCCTTGTCTATTTGTTCATTATTTTTTGCTTCGGTAAGTACCGTCTAAGGAGACACCTAGAGATGCCACGTGGCGGACTCCTGCGTAGTAAAAGAGTTGATCTAATAGTCAGTGGCGCTTGGATTTGCCACTTCTCAACCATCGGATGCAGCAGATCAAACGGTTAATATTTGAACTTAGTCCTACCCTATAATGTAGTATAGAAGTATATGGGCTCTCTGGTTCAAAGAATTTTTTGTTCCCTACAATTTTATACGAAATTCTTGTAAAGTCCATACGAACCAAAGATGTTCTTAGAGTTCAACTCAAGCCAGCCCCGGACTTCTCCATATCTGATTCTTTTTAACCTCTGTGAAAAAAATCTATTTGGCTGGCTAGAGTTCCCTATAAGAACAAAAACAGAAAATAACAGCAAAAATTGGCTGGTGGAGCAGGTGGTCAATGCGAGTCTCTTTGATCGACGTGTTAAATGTTGGTGCATGGCTCGTGACAGATGGTATGCACTATATGACAACGTATGAATACGTGTCACCAAACTGATCTTTTGAATTGTCTGGAACTCAGCATAGCTGTCTTTGACTCGGGTCTTCTAACATAGTTTCTCCAACATACAACGAATTTGTGCCATGATTCTTTTCTGAAACATTTGCGTTTCCTATAGCGTAAATATTCGTTTTGGAAAGCACCAATGACCGTAAATTTATCCTTCAAGACGCTACGTAACTGAAAAGCATAGAGTGGCTTTCGTTGAGAATCTTTTATTCGAAGAAAACTTTCCTCGAGAATCTTAATACTCTAATTGAAAAGTTTACTTTATAGAGTTGGCTTTTCATATTCTCTTATATTTTCCTTCCCTGGCTCTGCAAAGCCTATACTATTTTCTCATTTCCCCCACAAAAATCTATTCCCTGTTCTCTCATGCGGTAATTGTGCGAAATGTACATGCGCATATTGAATCGCAAAGGGGTTCAGCGCTGGTGGCCACTGACTGGGCAGCACAACACTCGGCGGTGAGAGGTGCAGAAGGAGAATTGTTTTGGGTGGTCCCTCCAAGGTGGAGGCTGCCCCACCAGAAGACACCAAACCCTTTCTTCAGAAATGGCGACACTGCCCCTGACAGCCATCACACGAAGCACCACGCACATGTGCTCTTCCTTGTACACAGCACGGGTGCACCCAGTCTGCAGGTAATTATATTACTTGGTGCTGCACCTGCACGCTCTAGGTTACATCGACCATAGACTACGGTTCGGTAACAATCTTATCTCCTTGATTGATTTCTCTACTCTATTTTGGCAGCATGCATTAGATGCCTCCTACATGGATTTACCGCAGTCATGTAGTGGACGAATCACTGTCATCCGTCGCACCGAACTGAGCAGAGAACGATCTCTGGGACGAGCGACGAGTCAGGCCGAGAACTAAAGGTGATTGCTTGCACACAAAGCAAGGCACTAACAAACACTACACTAGGCAATAGGCAGTGCATTGCTTTTCCACATCAAGGCCACCTGAGACGAGACTTGAGAGGGAGATAGCAGTAGATATTATACACAGAGGAGATGTGGATGTGGTAGCTTTATCCAACTAGGATCAAGAGGAACAAGCAGTGGAAAGAGAGAGCACCCACCGGACAAGCACAGACCTGCGCCTAAAGCTGGCCGAAGCAGAATCCACCCGCTTTATTCGCGCCACACTAGAAGAGGCAACCAACTTGGTCGGCAATGCGACGCAGAATCTAACGCCGTTCTCTTCTCTCAGAGACAGATCCCTCCCCCGCAAGAGTCAAAACACCAGAAAAGCCAAGCTCCCCTTCCCCTTCCCACGGCGCTCATCAGATTCCTTGGAAAAAGGCGAGGTGCGAGTGACACCGTGACAGAATCCAGTCCTTCCAGAGATTCCAAAGGCCACCGGGATACTGTTTCTCCTCCTAGTGCTCCTGCAACTATGGATGGCCAGCCTTTGCCCCCGCTGGCCAGTAGACTGCTCACCAATGCCAGGAACGTTGCACATGTGCTTTACTTGCATGGATCCCCTTGGAGATATATATGGGAGATGGGAACTGTGCAAGAACGATCGATGGCCAAAGTGTGATGGATGCCCATATCCGCGTAAAGGAGGCGTAAAGATATGGATTCTGTACTGTGGTTCATGGTGCGCTCCCAGGGAAGGAGCAGAGAAGACGGGATCCATTCCGAGCCGTGATCATCGATTCGTTCGCGATCGAGATGCGGTTTTCTGTACCCGTACAGGGATGCGTTTGACGTAACGTTGGACGCAGCATCGCGCTGTAGTGGTGGCGTTTGCATGAGCACTGCCGCGCGATCCCATTGGGCGGACCTGGCAATCGGAGACTCGCACCGGTTCACCCGGGCGGCCCGCTTTGCCCCCCTCGTAATTTTTGGGTTGAAAGGAGGAGATCATTGCTCATGACAGCCATGTACAAACGCATCCTGGGCGAGAGCCCTAATCATGGAGCAGAGAAAGGGGAGGGTTCTGGACCGGCCAAAATGATGAGAGGCATCCAAGTCATGAACAGCACAAACGAGGTGAAAGGGCACTGAGGAAGGAGTGTGGGTAGATTGGACTGTAGTTCTCATGCTCAGGTCTACCGTTGGTAGCCGAATCTGGGATCAGTCATCAGACCGCTGAGAGTTGCATACCCATGGTGTATGCATTTTGCTAACTCCAGGAAATTGATCTTCATCTGAGGTAGTGAGAACATCTTATGTACAAGGGATCGGAAACCTACTAATTCCTAAACCAGTTCATAAACACACCCTCCTAAACCTGTTAACGGAGACTAAATATACTTTACATGTCATTTTAGCCATGGGGCTGTTAAGGCAGCACCTAAGGCCGTTCCCGAAATTACGTTCTGTTTCATCCTTGGGTAATGCCAACTTAAAGTAGGTGAAAAAGATCCCAATCAAGCAGTCTCCCTTTCCAGAGACAAAGATGAAGCAAACCATGATGTTAGCTCCACAAGTCACCTTCCCCTGCCATAACCATGGCCGATCCCACCGGCGATGTAGTACCGCTGTCGAGCACCTCCAACTCTATTTGAACCATGCCAGCTACCGCGCCTAGCGGACCTGATACTGCTACCTCTGATGCTTCCTCCTTGACCCCCGTACCCAGTTTGCTGTGAACCACTGATGAATTCTTCCTCCTCCCTTTTGTTGTATTCAAGAATTTTCCGCTTAGCGTTTTGCTTCCCCTCAAGCTCAGCAGCCTCTTGCTGCTTTGTGCTATGAACAAGTGAGCAGTCTCCCGGAATGAGCATTTGCTTTGTCTGCTGCTTGTGCCCTTTCTTCACAAGGACCTTGACACACACCTCGACCTTACTACCACACCCAGCATTGCCACTTTTTCACATCAGTATTTTCTTGTCCACTCTCTACTTCAGTGGCCCTTGGGTCCTTTAACCCCTCAAAGACATTCATCGGCACCGTCATGTTCAAAGTGGGCTTGGCCGGCCCGTAGCTCCAACTTACGTGACTCCAATCTTTCCTGTAGAAGGGCTTTCAGCTCCCGGTCAAAGTCTTCTTGCTCTTTAGGGTCAACTTGCACCACCTTACGTCTAACCTGAACACTTTCTTCTTCATCAGAATCAACAGGCATGTCATCATCCTCATTGTCAACTCCATTCTCTGTCCTTTCATCTGATTTCTCTTCATACAGAAAATCTCGGTCTTCATGTCCATCCAGGTAGATCCTTCCCCTACCTGAATAGCTTTCACTGTCTGCTACCTCTTCGTGAGATCTACCATATTTGTCAGGTCTGTTTGCTGAGCTCTTGCCGTTGGCATCAAAAGCAGCACTTTCAGATTGCTTCATCTGCAATTCGTGGTCTGAGCGTCTTTCACATCCACCTCTCTTCTGAGGCAACATGCTCGTTTTCTTCAAGCTCAAGCAGAGCAGAATTCATCTCTTCTGTAGATGAATACCTAGTCATGTTAGGTCGTACCTCAGCAAACATATCCTGCACCAGATGTAAAAGAATTAGAAGCTATTCATTGACAAGATATCTCTTAATCTACAAAAAGGTTAATCACTTATCTACTATGATCTAACATGCCACTGAAGTAATGCAGAATTTTCTAAGCACATTAGAGCAGCGCAACAAGGAAGTAAACGGTTCCATGTTCGCACAATAGAAATAATGCACACTTGTTGACCTGTTGTGCATGTGGTCTAACAGACATCTAAAACAATATAATAACAGCATGGTTTGATTTCATAACCATATGGTTACATATACAATGAAGACTCGCACAAGTATTTATGCTTTGAGGATACGACCTCTAAAAAGTTGCTCATGTATAGAGCAAGACTAACCTGACATCAAACTCGACGTCAAGTGGTAATGGCCCTTTGTCTAGAATATATCGTTCAAAATATAGCAAAAATCTGTCGTCCCTTCTTTTTGAAGAGCCTCTATCAAAATAGTGACCACAAGTCTGGAGAAGTGTAATGATCATCCTAATCCTGAAAAAATCTTCTGGAGGATCAAGCAGATCTTGCTGCACAGTATAAGTCCAAAGGATAAATTCACTGAAGTGACAAACATATCAATTCATTCAAAATATAGGCGATTAATTAAGTATGCATAAAGCATTAGACGAATATTAGGAATCAAGGTCAGTAGCATCTTTATTTTTGCAACATACTTATCAAGGATTGCAGATACGAAATACAGCAGCTTTTTTTGGAGGTTCATAAGTCATACAGTTCGGAATAAAAAAATATGTACCAAGCATGTTAAACAATGAATTTAAGACTAAAATAACAAGTTAAAAGAGTGGCAGGGCTAAAAGCAGTCAAATCAATAACATTATCAAATTTATAAGTGCATACATTTCTTTAAAATATACTATTCCAAAAAAACTAACACTCAACATTACATAAGCCAGTATCTGGATTGCTGCAAGATCAGTACAAAAGATAAGACAATCAAAGAAAGATAGCAAAAGTAAGGTTTGACTCCTATTTTACGGATGCGCTTACTTCAGGTGTTCCACGACCAAATACAATAATAAGGTAGAGTGTCTCAAATATAACTGATGAATCGATATGTTCGTAGTTATATAGCTCCCCAAGGAATCGCATGTGGGCAAGCTGTCGTTTGCATTGCACGGTCATTCAGCTCAAGTCCAACTCTAATCTCCTCTAGAACCTGAATCCAGATAAACAAAGAAATAAAATCAACACTGCGTCAACTAATCCATTTACAACCAAAGTGCCATTAAATAAAGGGTTTAGGCGAAAAATAACCCCCTTTATTTAATGGCACTTTGATTGTAATCTGTTCCTTGCCGTTACTGTGTTATATCTGCAGATACAAGATCTTGTAATAGATAATACTCTGCAACTAACAACATGCTCGTAATCTCAACTACAAATTATACATTAAATGTCAAATTCAAAAGGATGGGATACACTTACTAAGTATTTTTCTTTCTGCCAAAAAGGGCGGGTCAGAGCTCAGAGAAAAGAAAGAAGCAAGTACTTTGAGCACCAAACACAGAGAATGCATAGAAAGAATCGGCATAGGAATACAAGCGTGCAGGATAGTTTGAAAGACTGATCCAGTATTAGTCATAATGTAACTTTGATGCCATATGTATTTTCATGTAAAGTATAAAATAATTTGTGCTACCGACTTCTCATGTAATGGCTTACTCTTTCAGCTAAAGTAACTCACCTCATCTACCACAGCCACAGGAAAATCATCATAATAGTGACTAAGACCCGCAGTTAGAAGAGCAATCAGATGAACTTGGCTATACTTTCCGTTGTGAACCTTAAGAAAACACTTCACCAGGTATTGCTCACACTCTGCCCATGGTAGCTTGCATAACTGACGAAGAACATGTTGAACACTTGATTTGTCAAGATCTGAGAAAAGCAGCTTCCTCATGTAAGTACAAAATCCGCGTGGTTCGAGACGCAGACATATTCATTGATTAGTTGTAAATCTGTGCACGAGATGGTTCGCGTCGTCAGTATATATCTGCATGACTCAATCCTCTATCAGGTTCTTTTAGTGTCACCTAATCCTACTACTGAACTTCAGATGAGAATGTTTGGACTCTTAACCGTTCATTTGCTATTAGCTTAGTCGTATAGTCTGCAAGAGTGAGGCAGGGAAAACCTGAAAAAAGGAGGGAAGTTTTGGCCTTGAACTAGTAGAATTCTAGATGGTAATGATCGCTGATCAATATTGGTTAACTTTAGATTTAATACTTTCTTACGAATCATAATCATGCATGATAACAGTCCATTACCTTTTTTGCGGACCCAGTACTAGATTGCTGCTTGCGTATTGATAGCCCCATATGCTTCAAATGTCTGGACTCAGATCTTGTTAGGTCACTAGTCGAATTCTGCCTTATACTATTCAGGGACCAACAATAATTGCCCAACTAATGGTATATACTTGATTCCAAACCAAAGGCCTCCATACTTCACTAATGATGATAGCTAATAAGCTAACCGACAGTATTATAAGATTGTCGTGTTAGACATTCAAGATGGTACATGTTCAGATAACAGCAGCAGATCGAAACAATAAGCAACAAGGTGAAAGATCAGAGACAGCGGCCATACCTGAAAGGGAGCAAAGGATATTAAGAAATTCATTTGGTGTGCTTTCGTAGGTCCTTAGCAATGCATAACAACGATTTGAAGAAAATTCCCAAACAGTTCGGATCGTAAAGGACAACGGAATTCTCTTATGAGTTACACTGATTTTTCATTAAACGCAATTAATAAAATCATGTTTTTCTATTTTTCTTTTAAGAAATCTATTTATGGTACATCACGAAAAAAAATACGGAAAAAATAAACTTGTCGGGCCATCAGGCAGCTGGCCGGGTGGGCGGCATCGTGGGTTGCCACTTGCCACCACGCAAGTGGATTGAAACCTATTAGTCATTCTCTTCTCTTTTTTTTGAGTGTAAAGGGGATGTATTAATTAGAATCAAGGTGCATACAATCATGGTTAAGGGCCTCAGAGATGTCGGCTGGAGCGTGAAGACGCCAAACCACACATCGTCCTGCGTTCTTAGCCAATTGAGATAAAGCATGAGCTACCTTATTACAATCCCGCTTCACCTAGCCCACTTGTGCTTCATGGATTACAGACAGAGATGCAGAGATGTCTTGAAAAATTGGCGCCCATTTAGAGCGAGTCACCTTATTAGAATTCACGCCAGAAACCACCACTAAGCAGTCTGATTCCAATGTGATCGGCATGTGAATCCATTCAGCGGCAAGCCGGCTGTCGACGTACAAACGCCGGCGTCGGTGGTCCGAATGGACCCCCTTTGGGATTCGGCCGGGGAGGCGCAAGAACAGAAGCTACGACGATCTTGAGTGGCAGGGATGCTAGAATGGAGACTGTGATTTACCCAGGTTCGGGCCACCCTCTTGATGTAAAACCCTACGTCCTGCTTTTTTATGTATATATGAATATGTCGAGGATTACAAAGAGCTCAAACCACACAGGTGCTCTTGCTCTCCTTTTTCCCCCGATCGATCCTCTTCACCCCCCCTTTCATGGCCTCGGTTCTCTCCTTATATACGCAGGGGTCACCACAACGGCCAAAAGGTAAATATACTGTAGTAGCACTGTTGCTGACGGATAGGGCGTGGGCGACCCACGCCGGCGGTTGAGGGTTGTTGTAGCGGAATAGTGCCTGTCACGCCGTGGTTGGAATTTGGGTCGTCATGACGTGGTGGCGTCAGATGACGAAGACTTCCTGGGATGCCTTCTGACATGAACCATGCCGCAACTACCGGGTCTCACTGGCCAGGGACCGGAGGCATGTTTCTGGGCGCGCGGCGGCGCGCCTCAAAGTCAAAAAGGCGTCCGACCGCCCCATCCCCTCCCAATAATGATAGCCGATGCAGCTTATCTCTTGGGAGGATGGGAACCTATCAGGATTCGCCATCATGTCCACTGCAGCGGACTTGGAGTAGACAGGCCCGTCAGACGAGCATTAAGTGCGTCTGTCGGGCCACGTGGACTGAGGAAGGGCCCACATGGGGTGCTCGGGGCCCCCGGGATCGGGGGCCCTCGAGCACGCCCCCCAGGCCGCTCCACCGGGTGGGGCACTCGGCGCCCCGAGCGGGGGACAAGTCGCCTCAGGTGCTCGGGGTGAGCCCCCGAGCACTTCTTCTTGGTTCGTCCTGAGCGGGGGCCAAGTCGCCTCGGGTGCTCGGGGTGAGCCCCCGAGCACCTTTTCTTGGTTCGTCCCGAGCAGAGGCCAAGTCGCCTTGGGTGCTCGGGAAGCACCCTTAAGGGGCGACTCGGGGCACCCCTCGATTAGCCAAGTGGGAACAGTGCTCGGGATGGGCCCCCAAGCACCTCTTCTTAACTCCTTCGTCCTTGGCGACGCGGTGTCAAGTTGGGCCTCTGCCAGCGGTTTAGGGGACCCTGGTCCCCGTATCACCGACACCGGCATCCTTCAAGAAAGAGTAAGACTAGACCGCGGCAGTTGCGCGCAATGACACCAATAGCAGCCTTACCAGTTGCTGCACAAAAGGCCCCGTCCACATTAACTTTAGCTTGTCCCTCGAACGGAGGATTCCAGCTAGTAATCACATTCGCTGTAGCAGGCTGAGATATCTCCCTGCTTGTAGGAGCTTTTCCTTTATCCTTGCTTTGAATAGCACCTGCAGGAGAAGGAGAATCCACCACTGAAAGCAAGAAATCAATCAATTGGCCAATGGTTGCATCACCCTTCCCGTGAATAGCATCATTTCGAAGGAACCACGCACGCCAGAGCACCAAAAGCAATTGGGATTTCATCCTGTCATTGAGAGTGTCAAGAAGTATCAGGAGCCAATCCTGGCCCGTATAGCACAGGGAGTCTTCAGCTGGTAGTGTCCATAATTGCCGCATACCATCACGAAGAGCTCTGGCTTTGGAGCAGCCAACTGTAGCATGAAACCATCTTCAACAGCGAAATCGCACCGATCACAGATATTGGATATTTCCAGTTTGCATCGCCACTTATTCTTCTTTGTAGCTAAGCAATCATGAATCAGTCGCCAAGCAAAGATCCTGATTTTCAGAGCAACTTTAATTTTCCAAAAGCTAGTCCATAATTGCCGCTCACCATCTCCAGCACTGCTGGTGGCGCCTACCTGACGAGTCAGAGTTGTTTCACTCCAGGCCACCGATAAGCGCTTTTCACAGAAAAAATGCCAGTCTTCTCATGGTGCCAGGCTAAGAAATCCTCTCCCCCTGTTGCTGGAATTTTCAGCCTTAAGATTGCTTCCACGTCATAAACATGAAACAGTTGATACAGAAGGTTTCTATCCCGTTGGTTGGTGCCTTCCACAAAAAGATCACACACCCATCACAACCGGTTGAAGCATTTGCGAGCTGGGACCGCGGCCGATGACTCATGCGGAATCCATCGATCTCTCCATATCCTAGTTCTGTCGCCACTCCCAACACGCCAGATTAGACCACATTTCAGCAACTCGAGGCCATGTTCGATACCTTTCCACGATGGTGAGGATGCAATAGGGAAGCTTATGTCGATGAGTTCACCGTTGGGGAAATATTTCGCCTTTAAGAGACGTGCACATAAGCTATTCGGATGCTGGATTAAATGCCACACCTGTCGAGTGAGTAACGCTTGATTGAAGGCTTGCAAATCTTGAAAACCTAATCCACCAAGGGCTTTGGGACTAGTCAGCTTATCCCAAGCAGTCCAATGCACTTTGCGATGGCCATCATCTTCACCCCACCAGAAACGTCTGATCATCTGAGTATATTCATCACAGAAACGTGTAGACATCTTGAATATCCCCATGCTATATACCGGGATGGCTTGAGCAACGCTTTTAATTAACACCTCCTTGCCACCGGATGATAGGTATTTCTCAGACTAGGTCGATAGTTGTTTAGCGAACCGTGTTTTGATTGGCTGGAATTGCTCGGGCTTCATGCGCCCATCCGGAGTAGGAAGGTCAAGATACTTTTCTTCGAACGCCGGGTTGAAAACGTGTAATTTTGACATAACTGCCTGCTGCAAATTGATAGAGCAAAAGGGGCTAAATAAAATGGAACATTTAGCTGGATTAATCAGTTGTCCTGTGCCGCTTTCAAACATGAGCAGCGCTTGTTTTACAGCCCGAGCTTGCAGCTGATCCGCTTTCATAAATAACAAGCTATCATTAGCAAATAACAGATGAGATATCCCTGGGCCTTTGTGGCAAATCTGTAGAGGTGTCAGTTGGCCTTCATGAGAGAACTTCTGTAGCACTTGAGCTAATCCATCAGCCACAAATAAAAAGAGATAAGGGGATAAAGGGTCACCTTGACGTAATCCCCGTGATGGTTTAAATGGTTCAGACAGGGAGCCATTAAAACGTACTCTGTATTGAACAGTATTAACGCAAGCCATATTCCATTGTATCCACTGACGGCTGAAACCCAGCTTTTCCAGAACTTGTTCCAGGAAGCCCCAATCAACACGATCATATGCCTTGGTTAGATCCAACTTGAGGGCACAGAAGTTATTACTTTCCTGATCGCAGCGTTGAATGGCATGGAAGCATTCAAAGGCAATAAGTGCATTATCGGTAATTGACGATGAATAGTATAGTATCCCGTATACGAGGAGGTATCCGTATATGATTCCCTAGACTATCGGAATAAGAATACATATCCGGTAAGGATCCCCAGGAGATAAGGTAACCCCCCGCAAGGAGGAAGGACACCCTTTAAACTAGGAAGTCAATCTCGACATTTAGGGAAGCCAGAGTTCTACTTGGGCATAAGTCCATGTCCGGTACGACTCGGTGAGCCCCCTATAAAAGGATCAGCAATCCTATAGGGGAGGACAGGTCTTTCAAGTCCCAGAAGGTCTTTCAGGTTCTCGAAAACCTAGAGGTCAAGTTAGATCCAAGGGAGGTTAGATCCAAGGAAGATCCAGAAGCCCTAGCTTATTCCTACGAGAAGACCCGCCACCTCGAAGGAGTCGAGCTTAGTGGAATTAGTCGGATTAGTCTACGATTAGGCCTAGGATAGCCACTAACCTTCATATCCCTTGTAAGACATTCTCCAGTTAACATATACGAACAGGACATAGGGTTGTTATCCTGAGGGAGGCCCGAACCTGTATAAAAAGGGCGTTTCCCTTGCCATTATATCTCTGGCCTTGTGCCCTAGCGGTCGCTACCTCTCATACATACACATTCCACGAATACCGTAAGATCGGCGGTCTACCGATCGTCGACAGTTGGCGCCGACCGTGGGGAGACCCCTCTCCGACAAGCGTAGCCTTGACCTCACGGAAAACATCAACTCTCGAGTAGGGAAGTAGACTCCGGCGCCGCTATGCGCACCCCCGCGTCAGCAAGACCTCCACCGCAACTATGAGCGACGACTTCGGAAAATACCCCCTCCAAGTCGGAGAGCAGGTTCTACGACTAGTTCGGAACTGGGGCAAAAAGGGCTTTCTCCTCAGCAGGACAACGGCTCCACAGGAGAAGTCGCCCGATCCAAGTCGCTCGAGTTAGCAGTAAAGAGATAGTCGAGTCCCCATAGAGAGTTCCTCGTGCAAACACCTTCGGTAAGATCGCACTGTCGTCACCCCTCCGATCGCCAGTCTGTCTCAGGTTGCCCCAGCTCCAAGTCGTCAAGCTATGAACAAGCCGATGATAAGACGCTCCGGGCGCCGTCGCCCAGCACGCGCACTCGACAAGCTTTTTCAGTGGGTCACGACAAGAGCACGAGAGGCTCTGGAGCAACCAACGACAACTCAAGAGGAGGAGGTGATGTTTTCTACTTCTAGTTTTTTTCTATTAGTTTTTTCTTACAGTAGCTTGTAAATGATACTTCAGTCAGTTCACAGTTTTTTAATATCAAGTTTCTAGTTCAATATTTATTCAGACTGCCTATCCGAGAAACTTCTCGAATAAGACAGTCGGGGGCTGGATAAGTATGTGGCATCAAAACTGGCGTAACCAATGACTCGACCTTCACAAAGGAAAAAGGGTTCCACGTTGCAACCGTCAGGGACGCAGGCTATTCCCTAGGTTAAGGTTAGGGTTCACTAAACCTCGATTGTACAGGATGCTTAGAGTACGACAACTTGATGTTGGGTAAAGGTGGCATCACAATGTTTGCGAGAGATGATGATAGAGCACTGAGTTAGGATTGATACCGGCAGTGGTGAGATGTACACTGGAGATGACAAAGAGGAGGGCACACAGGAGGTGGCTGGCAGCACTGACAGCCAATCCCGAGGGGGTAGTCACGAGAGGGGAGGAGGAGGAGCTCACGCCGGCACCGAGGCTGGTGCCAATGAGAGGGGAGAGGCAACATGCGAGGAGGATGAGGAGGGGGCTGGATTGGAGTCAAGATCAAAAGGCCATGAAATAAGCGGATGGACTCCTAAAAAATATTCATTGACCGATAAATAGACAATCACTATAGCTTATATTTAAGTCCCTAAGAAACTATATTAATTGATAGATAAATAGACATATGTAAGATAGGTCATAAAGCTAAACATCATTAAACGGTTATTTTATGTTTTCACCTTTTTATTTTCATGATTTTAATAATCGATTCTTGATTATTTTAACGAGAGGAGAGAGTATACTTGATGCATCATTTATTCATAATTTTTATGCATGAATAAAAGAAATCATGAACATGAATTTTTTTTGGTTTATGAACGTTTTCGAGGACCGGCCTTGACAACCTCCACTGTCGACTCGATCGGGCTAGACCCGGCCGGGCTGACGACGGACTCGGCTCCACGGACCTCCTCTCGACCCTGCACGATAATCAAGGGTGAAAACCCTATGAATACAGGAAGGAAAAGGTTTTGGAAACAAACCTGAGGGGAGTGCCTTGGGGAGAAAGCTGGAGGCACAGCTGGGGACGGAGCCGGAGGAGCCGACATTAACAAATTTTTTGGGGATGGCCCTGCGATGCCGAGTTGCTCCCTTCAGCGAGCTCCGACTGCGAGAACACGGTGCCGAGGATCACATCATCCTCCTCCCTGATCGATGCCTCCGCAGTCTCCGCCTCAGGGTCAGGCATCCCTCGGCCCACACACTACAACATCTCCAAATGCCTCATATTATTACTCGGAAGGGAAAAGAGGAACTCACAATAGACATTTGAGAAAAGCACTCACCAATAGGACCTCCCTACGATCCTTGGTGCTCATCTTCGAGACTGGTAAGGGCACATCGATGTGCCCCTGGGGAGGACCTGACTCGAAGAGGAAGTTCA
The DNA here is from genome assembly GCA_019208055.1 of Stipa capillata. Taxonomy (NCBI): domain Eukaryota; kingdom Viridiplantae; phylum Streptophyta; class Magnoliopsida; order Poales; family Poaceae; genus Stipa; species Stipa capillata. The sequence goes on from JAGXJF010002800.1 coordinate 37,986, forward strand.
TTCGGAACTGGACCTCCGAGTCTTCAAGAACTACACATAAAAGTTGGTTGAAGACAAGGAAGTCCTATCTCGAGTGCGAATACCATACGAGTCGAGGATTACCTTTCTCACTTTCTCGGGATGGATCCGCTTCGACCGAGTACTCCCAGGCGCCCGAGATCCTCATGTGCAAAGGGCTCAAGCACCGCTTGATGAAGTCCTCAGCCACATCCCAAGCTGTCAGACCTTGTGCCTTAAGAGTGGCTACTTCAGCAACAAAAGTCTGAAGCCATGTGGTCTGAGGGGGCATCTCCAACCAGGCAACAGTTTCGTACGGCGCAAGTCCCCGTTAAGTGATCTTCCCGCGCGGAGGCAGCTAGCAGTAGAACCACCTCTTCTTCCATCCTGATCATGAGTTTTTATTGACAAAGTCAAGGTACTCCTTCGACTTGTCATCCCGTCGTCAGAAGATTGCACCACCAATGACTTCACTCGGTCACCTCTTCAAAATGTAGAAGTACTTGAAGAGGTCGAGGAGGGGGTGCATGTCGAGATACACCTTGCACAAATGTACAAAGACACTCAGCATCAAAATTGAATTGGGATTGAGATGGATGAGCTCAATCCCATAGAATTAGAGCACGGCGAGGAAGAAATTTGACTAGGGGAAGCGGAAGCTGCACTGGAAGAAGTCCGCGAAGACCACCGCCTAGTTGGTGTCCGGGCTAGGAATATCCTGACCATTTGCCGGCATGCAAGCGATTAGCGAGTGCGAAGGAATCACTTACAGATCCTCCAGCTTGTCCAGAAACTCATTGGATACCTTTGATGTCACCCATTTTGGCATTATTTGTTTGTGACCACCTTCACAAGCGGTGGCGCTCTTCTCATCAATCTCCTTCTTTTCACCCATGGCTTGACCTGTGATGGGGTTGAGAGATGCGGGCGAGAGGAAGAAGACGAAGTTGGCTAAGGATTTGTGAAGGGCAGAAGCACTGTGAAAACAAGGCAACAGGAAGGCGTAACTTCTACTAAGCACTCCAGGTCCTCTATAGGACAAGGCCCAGTAAATCCCGACTAGCTCCGTGACGGTTCCGAGTGCTATCGAGCCCACGATCTCTGCCACCACGTCCTGTCACATTTAATGTGCATAGTAACTTTTGGCGCATGTGGGAACGATTAGCGTGAGGATCCAGGAACTACAACGCACGACTTCGACAAACACACGCTGTGACCTCACTATGTCAGCACGACAGTTGCCAAAAAGGGGAGATTATTTCACAACTACGTGAAATTTTGGCCGCGCCGGTTCAAAATTTTGAAAACCTGCTAGATGGAAAGACACGTATCTTCGATCTACAAATTGAGGGCAACATTTTTTGAAACAACCCGGAACTCCTACTTGGATGAGAGACCCACTCGGGGGCTCCTCGTGCCACTCGGGCAGACTCAGCAACCCGACTAGAAGTACTCAGAGATAACCAGGATCCTGAAAAGATGAGCGTCCTACTCGAAAGCTTAAGTGATTGCTCCGAAAAGCACCCGGTCAAGACGATTTCCCTCGGCAAGTAATTTCCTTGACCCATCCCAACCTCATTTCACGTACTGATGGGGGGCTTGATGATGAGTAGTACAATTCTACCATATACGATGACAGTATATGTATACAAATATATAAATACTTAGAGATACCCTGGATATCGGAGCAGAACATGCCCCGAAGAGGGACTTTGGGAAGATAAGGAAACCACCCACAGGTGTCCGGGACTTTCTAAACAAGGAAATCAATCCTGACGTTTAAAGATGATAGGAGTCCTGCTCGGAGACGAGTCTGTATTCAATACGGCATACCCTTTATAAAAGGACTCAGGAACCCTGTGAAGAAGAACAAGTCGATTCAGAAGCTAAGAGCCTGATAGATCAAAAGTCCAATCAAGTCAGCTAGAAGCCTAGCCTGAAGACCTCCGAGCAAGTAGAAGGGAAGACGCATCCTGACATCCACCTCCGACTAGTAGTAGATCACATCTACATTAGCTATTTTCCTTGTACTTTGTCTCGAGATCAATATAAGACACACATGACGTAGGGTTGTTATCCTGAGGGAGGCCAAAATCTCTGGTTCCTGGTGGACGCAACTTGGCTACAGGAGTCCCTACCCCTATTCTCTTTTTCACCATGTATTTCGTAAGATCGACGATTCACTGAGCGTCGACAGTTCTTAATTATTTCATTCATGAACATGGAAAAAGAACCATTAACACAATATTTTCAATTGAACATGAACCCTATCAGATGAACTAAATCTCCATCAAATATAAGTAAGTACTACAATAATTTTGTTGTTTATGAATTAGTTAAGTGCTCTTACACTGAGGAGAGAGGAGACAGTAGATGAATAGATAAAAAGAATGGAAAATTTAAGAATGAGAAGGAATGAATGGAGGGATCTTTTACTAATGTTGGGGGAGTCCGGCCGAGCCCCCGGGCCGAGGTACCCCCTGTTCCTTATGCGTGTTATGTTTAACAGGTACGATGTTATGCAGGGATCTTCGGTAGGCTTCGGACTGCGCGAAGTCGTCCCAGGTGGGTGACGTGAGTATAGGGGGCAGCGAGCAAGTCGGCCACCACGGACGAGGTAAGACGGCGCCTCGGCCTGGGACGAGAAGGGTGGAGAGGCGGCCTCGTCCGGCGTGGGCGACGCGCGGACACGAAGGACGACAAGGGCGGAGGAAGGCCGTACCGGCGAGGCGAATCTAGGAATATGCTGGCGCATATAGTAGGTAGCGGCGAGGTGGAGAGTACATGTTCGGCCAATGTACGGAGACACAGGCTAGAAAAAGATTGTAACCTTTTAGGGGGCAGCAATGTATTTGCACTTGTAAGCCGGTTTTGCCTATATAAAGGCAAGTCGGCACCTCATATCAACAGAGAGAAAAACATACGCCTCTACTAGGCATTCACTCGAATCCCTGCGTTCTCGGCGGTAGTTGGATAGAGCCCCCGTGGATATTTGGCTTCGTTCCCCAAGTCTTCCCCCAGCACCTCGGTCTCCCGACCCGGGGTGCCCATATTTACTGTCCGAGGTACTACTCGTCGACAGTTGGCGCCGTCCGTGGGGACGAAGGGCGAAGTACTTCTTGAAGCGGGCCACCATCATGCCGCCTCGACCAAAGAAGGGTGCAACCATGACCAGGCGGAAGGCGGCGGCGAGCGGTAGGCGCGGGGTTCAGCTCCCTTCCCCCGCGGCCGAGGGCGAGACAAACGTGGAGACAGCGAGGACCGTCCCGGGCGGCCCCGATCGCCCGGGCGAGCTCACCTCCGGAGTCGCGGCCGACGGCGGGTCTCAGGCCGCCGTCCCGCCCCCCGAGGCACGGGTGCCGTCCCCGGCGGGGGGCTCGGGCGGGCGGACCCTGGCGGACGAGGTGGAGGACCTACGCCAACAGGCCGGCGAGGCGGCGAGAAACTCGGCGGTGTTGCAAGCGCGCCTCCAGGCAGCGGAGCTGGAAGCCCTAAAGGCGAACTCTCAGTCCCAGCAGATGGCCGACCTCTATCGAGCCCAGCTCGAAACCACGCGTGCTCTAGCAACCCCGCCGCCCCCCGCCGGAAGTTTCTGCCGCGGAGGAGCTGCGTCGTCAGCTGGCCACGGACCGAGCCGCCACTCGAGCGGAGGTCCTCGCCCCCTCCTTGGCGGCCGAGTCCCTCCTCAAGGATCTGGACGCAGCACGAGCCCGGGCGGCCGCATACATGGGCGAGGCCGACCACGAGGCGGCGCGCCTCAGGGCGACCGTGCTCCAGCACCAGCAGGTCGCTCGGGTGGCAGCGCACGACGGCAATGCGGCCGCGGACGCAAGTACGCAGCGCCCAGGCAAAGCGCACGAAGAACAGGAGCCAGTGAGGCGCGTCGAGGTCGTCGACCTCACGAGCTTGGTAAGCCCGCTGAGCCCAGGGCTCATGGCGGTCCCGTTTCCGCCCAAGTTCCGTCCCGCCGACCTCCCGAAGTACGTGGGCACGACGGATCCGGTCTTGTACACAAGGGTGTACGAGGCGGCCGTGATGGCCTCCGGCGGCGGCGAGGCCATCATGGCGAAAAGCCTGCTCCTCGCCCTCACCGGCATCGCTCAGGCGTGGTACCTCGGCCTAGAGCCTCGTACGATCTACTCGTGGGAACAACTCCGGGACAAGTTACACGGGCACTTCCAGGGGTGCCGAAACAAGGAGATGACCTCGACGGATCTTAGCAACCTCAGGCAGCGACCGGGCGAGACCATCCGCGCCTTCCAGCGCCGCTTTTTCGAGGTCCAGTGCCAAGTGAAGGGGGTCGCCGAGCAGACGATCTGCGAGGTGGCGCGCCGAGGCATCAACAACGAGGCCCTGGCCGACAAGCTTGAGAGGAAGCGCCCCTCCCGCGTCGAGCAGCTGTACGATATCATGGAGGTGTACGCCCGAGTTGAAGAAGGGCAGATCCTGCGAAGGGAAGAGGCCAGAGCGTCGCAGGCGTACCTGGGAGGCGAGAAGACTGAGGCCGAGCGGCGACGTCTGAGGCGCCACGAGGTACATCACGTATCAGACGAAGGGTGGCCGCGAGAAGGTCAAAGGCGGCAGATCGCCCGCTCCCCGCCTCGCGAGCCCCCCGCGCCGCCACAGCAGGGAGCCCTACGCCCGACCAGGGCTAGGCCGAGGAGCCCCGGGACCTCGCCCGCGAGAGCCACCTCGCCCAAGAGGGCCCCGACGAAAGTACTGCGAGCTTCACAAGCTCTGCTCGCATTCCACAGACGAGTGCGAGGTCGTCGCCCGAGCGCGAGGCGACGCCCCCTCGCCTCGGGCGGAAGGCGAGCGGCGCAACCAAGAACCGCGGGGCGAGGCCCCGCTTGAGCTTCCTCCACTACCTCCCCGGCATGGCTCCCCGCCTGGCGGCCATGGGCCGCGTCGCGTCGTCCACACAATTACCGGCGGAAGTGCCTGCACCTTCCCGTCGAAGTGCCAGCGCAAGGAATACGTTCGCCGGGTTCAACACATCGGCGCATATCCGCCAACCGAGCTCCCCGCCTGGACAAGCACCCCGATCACGTTCGGCCCAGAGGACGCTGTGGGCGTGGTCCTCCCACACCACGACGCCCTGGTCATCTCGGCCCTCATCTCCGAGGTAGAAGTGCGACGCGTCTTCATTGATGGTGGCAGCTCGGCGGACATTCTGTTCACCTCCGCCTTGGACGAAACGGGCATCCCGCGATCATGCTTGCAGCCCCCCGGAATCCCCCTCCTCGGCTTTGGCGGCGAGCCGATCAGGGCCCTCGGGCGAATCGAATTCCCGGTAGAGTTCCGCGGCGATGGGCTCTCCCGCGCCGAAACCGTGCTCTTCGATGTCGTCGACATGCCTTACCAGTACAATGTGATCCTCGGGCGACTGGCACTCAACAAGTTCGGGGCAATCCCCCACCACGCCTACTTATGCATGAAGATCCCCGTGCCCACTGGAGTTGTGACGATCCACGGCGACCAAGCCCTGTCTCGCCGCATCGAGCAGTCTGCAACCATCAGATACGTTCACGATGTCGTCCCGGTGGCCGAGACGTTACGCCTTGACCCCCGCGGAGCTGCCTCGCCTACGCCAGGCGAAGTCCTCGACATCGACCTCGCCCCCGACCAGTTCATGTCTTCTACCACGGGGTGGTGGATCCCCAAACCTAGGCCGGACGGGGAAACTCGGTCTGTCCTGTTATCTGAAGACGAGCCTCGCAAGACCGTCCTGGTCGGGGCCGACCTCCCGGCCGAGGTGGAGCAGGCTCTCCTCCTCGTCCTGCGGAAAAATGCGGATATATTCGCCTGGGAACCTGAAGATCTGTCGGGGGTCCCCCGGAGCATAATCAAGCACAAGCTGCGAGTCAGGCCAAGGGCTCGTCCTGTCAAACAGCGGCTGAGGAAGATGTCGGCCGACCGACAGCTCGCCGCCCACGAACAAGTCGCCAAGCTGCTCAAGGTCGGGGTCATTCGCGAGGTCCTGCACCCCGAGTGGCTGGCGAACCCGGTCCTTGTCAAAAAGGCAAACGGGCAGTGGCGCATGTGCGTCGACTACACCGACCTTAACAAGGCGTGCCCAAAGGACGACTTTCCTCTCCCCCGCATAGATCAACTCGTGGATGCCACGTCCGGCTGCGAACTCATGAGCTTTCTAGACGCCTACTCAGGGTATCATCAGGTGTGGATGGCCCAGGAGGACGAGGAGAAGACAAGCTTCATCACCCCGAGTGGGACATTTTGCTACGTGCGAATGCAGTTCGGCCTCAAGAACGCAGGGGCGACGTTTGCCCGGCTGATCGGCAAAACACTGCGTGACCAAGTCGGCCGCAACGTCGAGGCATACGTGGACGACGTCGTCATAAAAAGCATCCTCGCCTAGACACACGCGGCCGACGTCCAGGAGACCTTCGGCAACCTACGCAAGTCCGACATGCGTCTGAACCCAGAGAAATGCGTCTTTGGCATGCGCGCAGGGAAGCTACTCGGCTTCCTCGTCTCCAAACGAGGGATAGAGGCCAACCCAAAGAAGATACAAGCAATTCTCGGCATGAGCCCGCCCGCCACGACCAAGCAAGTACAGAAGCTGGCAGGCCGTCTCGCCTCTTTGGGAAGGTTCGTGTCTCGCTTAGCCGAGAGGGGGCTCCCGTTCTTCAAAGCCCTGAGGGGCTCCGGGAGGTTCTAATGGACAGAGGAGTGCCAGCTCGCCTTCGAGAACCTCAAGCAGTACCTCGCCTCACCCCCTCTGCTCCAAAGCCCGTCCCCGGGGGACGTCCTGCTGCTGTACCTCGCCGCAACGACCTCGGCCGTCAGCGCCGTCCTTGTCAGGGAAGCAAGCCCGGACCCAGAACCCGGTCTACTATGTCTCCGAGTCATTACAAGGAGCGAAGCTACGCTACACCGAGCTCGAGAAGCTAGCATACGCACTGATCATGGCCTCCCGAAAACTTCGCCACTACTTCATGGCCCACTCAATCCGGGTCCCAACGTCGTTCCCAATTGGCGAGATGTTCCGCAACTGTGAGGCCACCAGCCGAGTCAGCAAGTGGGCAGCCGAGATCGCCCCGTTCACAATCGAGTTTCTCCCCAGAACCGCCATCAAGTCTCAGGTACTCGCCGACTTCATCGTCGAATGGGTACCTCGTCTGGATTTCGAGCCCGCCGCGGGTGACTCTGTCTGGACACTGTACGTCGACGGTTCTTGGTGTGCGGAAGGAGCTGGGGCCGGTGCGGTTCTGATATCGCCAGGGGGAGCAAAGATGCTATACTCGGCCCGCCTAAACTTCAAAACAAGAAACAATGCCGCCGAATACGAGGCTCTTCTGCTCGGCCTCTGCAAGGCACGCGCGGCCGGGGCGCGCCGGCTACTCGTCCGAAGCGACTCGCAACTAGTCGCCGGGCAGGTCGGAAAAGACTACCAGGCAAAGGACCCGGAGATGATGAAGTATTTGGCGGCCGTAAGGGCGGTCGAGAAACACTTCAGCGGGATCACGATCCAGAGTATCCCGCGCGGGGATAACACCGAGGCCGATCTCCTGGCCCGGGCGGCGAGCGCCGGCACCACTCCGCCCCCTAGCGCGTTCAGCGAGACCCTGTCATTTGCCTCGGCCGAGGCCGTGTCCGACGTCAGCACCATCTCGCCCGAAGCGGGATCCGCTATCGGCACCGCCTCGCCTGAAGACTGGAGGACCCCGATCGAAGACTACCTCGTCTCAGAGAAGGAACCCGAGGACGCAGCTAAAGCGTGACGCCTCGCCGCGCGTGCTCAGAGTTTCATCATCCACGAGGGCTCGCTCTACAAGCGGGGGGTGTGCGCCCCATTCCTGAGATGCCTCGCACTTGAGGAAGGGCGAAGTCTACTCAAGAAGATCCACCAGGGGCTTTGCGGTTCGCACCTCGCCCCGCGGTCCCTAATCGCCAAAGCTTACCGCGCCGGTTTCTACTGGCCCACGGCGTTGACTGATGCCTAGACGTTGGTACGGCACTGCCCGGCTTGCCAGTGGATGGGCCGAGGCACTAACAGACCAGCGTCGGCAATGCAGCCCATCTCTCCCTCGTGGCCTCTGGCTCGCTGGGGAGTGGACCTTGTCGGCCCCTTCAAAACGGCAAGCCAAGGTGCCAAATTCGTCGTCGTCACCCTGGACTACTTCTCCAAGTGGATAGAGGCAGAACCATTGACAAAGATCACCTCGGCCGCGGTGCAGAAGTTCGTCTGGAAAAATCTCATCTGTCGATTCGGCCTCCCACGCGAGCTCACGGTGGACAACGGAACACAGTTCGACGCGGCGAACTTCAGGATATTCTGTTCCGGCCTCGGCATCAAGCTTTGCTTCGCCTCGGTCGCCAACCCCAAAGCTAACGGGGCAGTCGAAAGGGCAAATGGCATCATCCTGTCAGGCTTACGCCGGTGCATGTTCGAGCTTCCCACCGGGAAATGGGCGGACGAGCTCCCTAATGTCTTATGGTCGTCTCGCACCTCGGTTAGCCGGGCGACGGGCCACACCCCGTTCAAACTACTATTCAGCGAAGAAGCTGTCACCCCGGCCGAAGTCGAGCTGGAGTCCCTTCGTGTGCGCGAGTCGCTAGATAACGATAATCACCTCACATCGCTCGAGGGGCTCGACGAGGTCTGACACGGCGTCGCCCTCCACATTGACCAGTACCAAGCCGCTACGGCGAGACACTACAACAAGGCGGTGAAGCCAAGGCCAATAAAAGTGGGCGATCTGGTGCTAAAAAGGAAGCTCAATCCTGAAGCCGACGGCAAGCTCGCCTCCAAGTGGGAAGGCCCGTACGAGGTCGTTTCCTCGTCTCGGCCGTCGTCGTTCCGCCTGAAGGACCTAGACGGAGTCGTCCTCAAGCACAGCTAGAACAGCGACAATCTCAGGAAGTACTACATTTGATCTCGCCCCGTGACAAATTGCTGCTGCGCCAGCTAAAAAGGACGTCGTCCTTGTAAACAACCGTATTTTTTGGTTTAAGACAATGTCAACAGCTGGTTATGTTCGTAATCAGCGACACGGCCCCGCGCCGCGCCTCGACTTAATGGCGACATGGATCTGCGCCGCGCCTCGATCTATCGGTGACACGGCCCCGCGCCGCGCCTCGACTTAACGGCGACACGGCTCCGCGCCGCGCCTCGACTTAGTGGCGACACGGCTCTGCACCGCGCCTCGATCTATCGGCGACACGGCCCCGCGCCGCGCCTCGACTTAACGGCGACACGGCTCCGCGCCGCGCCTCGACCTATCGGCGACACGGCCCCACGCCGCGCCTCGACCTAGTGGCGACACGGCCCCGCGCCGCGCCTCGACCTAACGGCGACACGGCTCCGCGCCGCGCCTCGACTTTGTGGCGACACGGCCCCGTGCCGTGCCTCGACCTAACGGCGACACGGCTCCGCGCCGCGCCTCGACTTAGTGGCGACACGGCCCCGCGCCGCGCCTCATCACCGCGCCATTAAGATCGTAGCCACTAAAGATCCCAGGAGGGCCGACCACCTCGGCCTAACCAGTGGCGTCGTTTGTGACGAGATATTCGACGGCCCTACGCTACCTCGCGACCCGCCCAAGCAAGCAGCACATCGCCCATCGTATAAAAACAAACAAGTGAATAATCGGATGCACGGTTACAAAGTGGGGTGACCACGACTACTTCGCGGTCGCCCCTTTATTCAGGTAGGGGAAGGCTCCCCTTCGGTCCACGATGGGTTACAAGTCGCGTCTGGCGCAACGAAAAAACTACTAAGTCGGAAGAAACGTCCCAGAATCTGGGGCGAACTAAACATCAAAAGCAATCCTACTCGGCGTCATTGGACAGTTCGACGGCAAGGGCCAAAAGAATCAGGTCCTCGTCCCCTTGGGCTTCAGCCGAGTCGCCACCCTCGACTTCCTCGCTGACCACGGCGAGCAAGCTACTCCTCCGAGCTGCGACGGAACCCAGGGCGACATCCTCCACGGATTCCCCAGGTCCGTCGTCCCCCCTCCGAGTGGCCGGCAGGGCAGCCAAGCAGTGCTTATGTGACATCGCCACAAAAGGGCGAGAACCGTGTCGCCCGGCGGGCGACTTATGACGCGACGACGTAGTCTGCAAACAAGCACGATAAAAATGAACATCGCCAACTCATGACTTAACCAAAAAACTTTACGCCACGCGGCGAGTTCACAAAAGCGCCACAGGCGGTGGGTACGTCAACGCAGCGACAAAAAGGAAAAGTTTGTTAACCGGCGCCAAAGGCGAACTTTAAACCTTTGCCGGCGGAGACGACGTGGCTGGCCTGCTGCCCGAGGTGCCCTCCGCGCTCTTCGAGCTCGCCCCCGCGCTTGGCCGCTTCCGGGATTTCTGAATCCCCTCCACGTACTTCTGCCCCTTCTTGCGCGAATTCCACACCGACGACATGAAGGCTTCAGCCTCGCCCTTGATCTTGCCTCAAACCCCAACCACCTCGGCCGTCTTCGGGGCGACATAGCCTGGAGCCGAGAAGACGGAGGGCGCGGAACGAGTCGCCAGGAAGGAGCACCCGAGCAGGAGCTCTGCGGCGGCCCGAGCATTGTCTTGGGCGAAGTGCAGGGTCACCAGGTGGGTGTCGTGGCAGACCCGAGTCGCCCACTTTATGCCTTCCACGGAGTAGGCCTCTGCGTCGTCGCAGCTGAAGGGGGCGACGTCGAGCCCGACCACGTCGGCCGTCACGTGCGCCGCGTGACAAAGTCCGGACACGAGGCGATAAGTCTGGGAGTGCCGGTCGGCATGGAAACCGAGCCTCTCGTGCACCAGGGCGAGGTCGGCGCGGAGCTGCTCGACTTCTCGTCGGGCCGAGGCAGAGTTTTTCTCCTCCGAGGTGAGCAAGGTTGCCGCCGCCTTGGCCTTTCCTCGCTCGGACACGAGCGACTGCTCCGCCTCAGAGGCACGCTTCTTCGCCGCGTCGGCCTCCCTGCGCTCGGTGGCGAGTTCCTCCTCCATCTCCGCCAACTTTTTTTAGAAGCTCTACCTCGGCGGACTTCTCGTCCAGGCGCGTGGCGAGCGCGGTCGATTTCTCTCCTTCAACCTTCAGGGCGTGTAGAACGTCGTTCGTACGGGCCCGCTCCTCGGCCAAGGGACCCTCGGTGTTGGCCCCGCGCGCCTCCAGGAGTGCCAGGTTCTCGGCGACGAACACGCACTGAAAGAAAGGCGTTAGTATCCATCCACCGAAAGAATCAAAAGACAGTCGAGCTTACCTTCAATGCCGCAGCCTGAGCAGCCGCCCCGACCTGGGGGGCCGACATCCCAGCAAAGCTCGCCGCCACGTCTTCCTCGGACAGCCTCGCCCCAGGAGGGCTCACGAGGTCGAGCTCCAGTGGCGAGGTGGCAAAGAAGTCTGGCCCGAGTCGCCCAGACAACTCCACCCGAGGGCGCGACGGTTGAGTCGACTCGAGAGAGCCCCGGCTCCTCGACTTCCCCTTTGGGGACGACGAGGACAGCACCGTCACCATGGCACCTGGAGGATCGAGAGCGGAAGCCCTCTCGGCCGTCGACGCTTCGACCGGACCGGTCTCAGCACCCGCGTCCCCGGGCGAGCTCCTCTTGGACGACCCCACCGGAGGCGAGCTCTCCGGCGCCGTCCCCTCGGGCACAGCCTTGCCTGCATGAGGCCCCTTGGGAGACGACCGCGCCTGAGGAACCAAGGGGTCCTGAAGGGATCCCTCGGCGACATCGCCCCCGGCGACTTCGACGGTCTCGCTGATGTCGACTTCCGACGAAGACGAGGAGGACGATTCCCAGGAGAACCAGTCCTGGGCGACGGCGGTTGAGTGCACCGCCGTAAAGAGACCGCCCATCGGTCCCTTACTGGCTCCCGGCCCCGCCTTGGTTGTCACGTCGTCCCTTCTTTGCCGGGGGCTCCTCGTCGCTCCCAGCGCGCGACTCCTCGGACTCTTCCTCATCACCGGACTCCTCGGTATGCGCCCCGCCAGGGGCGGGCGACTCGTGACGGTCGCTGTCGGCGTCGTCGTCGTCCCAGTCCGCCAGCTCGGCGGTGAGGCTTTTTTGCTGCGTCTTCCGTGGGATCGGCTTCGCCTTCGGGGCCGGAGCGGCCCGTTTCCTCTTGTCTCCCGCCTTGGTATCGCCGGACGGAGCGATATCTGGGCGGGGAGGAACCTCCCACTGGAACAGCTCGCAGGCTCGATTCCAGCGAACTGTGATCATCTTCGAGACGACCGCTGCCTCAGATGGCAAGTATCGCCCCAGGAGGAGATTCGTGTCCCGTTCCGCCCGGGCGAGGTCATACCCCTGTGTCGGCTCATATCCGTAGAAGGGACAAGGCCCGATGGGTTGTCCGTCGGGGATGGGCGAGCACTTCATCCTCCAACCAGTGGCGAGGGGCCGGATCCGTAGAAGGAGGTACTCCTCGACCAAGTCGCGCGACGACAGTTGGTGGCTCATCACCTTCAGCGCGTCGCGTTTCGCCAGGTCCGCGGAGGAGGCGACCGGCGTGCGAGTGGTATACCCGGGGACGACCTTGCTGCCAGTAAAGCCGAGGTCGCCAACCCGGTAGTAGAACCACTCGTTCTTCCAGTTCTTCCATTTGTTCTTCAACGCCATCACTGGGTACGAGGCGTCGGAACCTCGGCATCCTCGGAAGCCGATCGTTCCGAAGAGGGAGTGAGCGCCTTTGTGGATGGCCGAGGTCGTCATCACCGGCTCGTGGAACATGGCAAAGCATGCCGCCGTGCTGTCGAGCCGCATCGACTTCATCGCAAATTCGAAGATGGCCAGGCGGGAGATGGCGGTCGGGTTGAGATCCGACATCTCGAGGCTGAAGTGGTCCAGGACGAGCTGGACTATGGGCGAGGCGGGGAAGGAGAGCCTGGCCCTGAACTGGTCGGCGAAGACGACAATGTGTCCCTCCGGCGGAGCCGCCCGCATGCTTCCTTCCTCAGGGAGGGCCGGCCCGTGTTCGTCCATCCCCAGAGGGAAACATCTCGCCGCGCTGAGGCGAGATATCGTGGTGTCCGATGCTTGGGTCGCCCCGAGCCACCAGGTGTAGGAGACCTCGGCCGGCTTCTTCCCCTTCTTTGCAGCCGCGGCGGCTTTGCTGGACGCCATGCCAACCTTCTCCCGTTCCAGCGCAACATCGTCCCTGAGGCGTTTGAGCGCGACCCAGTCCGAGCGGCGAATCTTGGCGAGAACCTGGCGCGGGGAGCGGCGAGATGCAGGCAGAATAAGCGATACGGCCAGAGAGGAGCGAAGGGGTATTTATAGCCCCGGGGTGGCCCGATCTCCGAGGCGACATAACGGGCAGAGGCGGAACAAGCGGGTCGAGCTGTTACGGCCCGCAACGCAAGGCGGAATTTGTGGAAACAGGCGAGCGAGAAGGCCGGAAGCCAGGAAGGTTGAAAGGGGCGCCTCGCCCGGGGCTCTCTGACTCCCGCTAAAGGAAGAATGCGGGCGCGAGTGGCGTCGATCTCCTCGCCATTCACACCGCAAGGGGCTGCTGTTGGGGGAGTCCGGCCGAGCCCCCGGGCCGAGGTACCCCCTGTTCCTTATGCGTGTTATGTTTAACAGGTATGATGTTATGCAGGGATCTTCGGTAGGCTTCGGACTGCGCGAAGTCGTCCCAGGTGGGCGACGTGAGTATAGGGGGCAGCGAGCAAGTTGGCCACCACGGACGAGGTAAGACGGCGCCTCGGCCTGGGACGAGAAGGGTGGAGAGGCGGCCTCGTCCGGCGTGGGCGACGCGCGGACACGAAGGACGACAAGGGCGGAGGAAGGCCGTACCGGCGAGGCGAATCTAGGAATATGCCGGCGCATATAGTAGGTAGCGGCGAGGTGGAGAGTACATGTTCGGCCAATGTACGGAGACACAGGCTAGAAAAAGATTGTAACCTTTTAGGGGGCAGCAATGTATTTGCACTTGTAAGCCGGTTTTGCCTATATAAAGGCAAGTCGGCACCTCATATCAACAGAGAGAAAAACATACGCCTCTACTAAGCATTCACTCGAATCCCTGCGTTCTCGGCGGTAGTTGGATAGAGCCCCCGTGGATATTTGGCTTCGTTCCCCAAGTCTTCCCCCAGCACCTCGGTCTCCCGACCCGGGGTGCCCATATTTACTGTCCGAGGTACTACTCGTCGACAACTAAATAAAAGGAGCTGTATAATAAAAATGATAAAATTAAGTATTTGTAATAAAATTTAATATAAAATTTAAAATTATTTAAATAATATAAATAGTACGTGAACATCGACTTAGAGTGAAATTATGCTTTCTCGACCGACCGAGTGGCATGCGTAACGCGCCTACGAATCTCATGGTTTGGCACGACTATGGCAGGCGACGTAAGCGACGGTCGAATTTTTTAATATTATTTTTTCCCGTAAATCGCAAGAGTACAACATGAAATGAAAAAATTTCAAAAATATTAATCGGTCGACCGCCCAATTGCCGAAAAGAACCAATCGGCATATCACAAGTTCAGGTCGGCCATCCATCGGCCGACTAGGGGCTAGTCAGCAACCCATCGGCCGACTAGTGGCTAATCAGCAACCCATTGGCCGACTAGGGTCTAATCGGCATCTGACCGGCCGACTTGGGCCTATTCGGCCTTTACCCGCCCGACTCGCACCCCACGCACGCGTGCACACATGCACCCGAGGGCTAGCGGCGGCGGCGGCAGGGCTGTGTGAGGCGAGGCCGGGGTCCGGCGGCGAGAGGCAAGGCGGTGGGGGTCGGCCGGCTAGGCGTGGTGAGGACGGCGGCTGGCGGCGAGGCGGCGAGGGCGGCGGCGGGCGGCACGGCGTTGGAGAGAGAGGAAAGGAAGAGAAGAGAAGGAGGAGAAGAAGAGGAGGAGGAGGAAGAAGAGGAGAGGAAGAGAAGAGAAGAGAAGAAGAGAAGGAGCAAGAAGAGGAGAGGAAGAGAAGAGAAAAAGAGGAAAAGGAGGAAGAAGAGGAGAGGAAGAGAAGAAAGAAGAGGCGTTGCGGGATTTTTCGTCGTTTAGGTAAACCCCCAAATTTAAAAAAATTATCAATTTAATTTATTAGTTAGTTGGAATACATTAAGTACGAAATTTTGTCTTGTGTGGCTCAATATTAGCATTGTAGCTTAGTGTTAGAAATAATATTAATATAAGGTGTTAGAATAATTTACCTGCGGCCTTTCAAAAACTAAATTTCATCTATGATCACATATGTCACGATTTTATCATATAGTTCACCATTTTAGAAATAGTTATATAGAACTAGAAAAATCGTACAGAAATAATAGAAGTGGACTACATAGTTACGAAATAGTCGTAAACCTAGTTTTGTTATTATAGATCAGTTCAATATATGTAGCTATATATTACGAGTCTCCTACATCTTGAACATAGGTGTAGCATCTTAATGTAAATTTTACGTAATGATGTTACGGATGACAGGAATGTCTGATATAGTGAGATTCAAGATTTTCTATGGTCCTGGAGAAGTGAGGACAAACTCGAATGGAGTTGATCTTAGTGCATTCAGTTACACTGTATTGCCTCTGCAAAATCCCGAGTCGATGAACATTAGAGAAGCTAAAGACTAGTTCACCCGTAGCTTTGGTCTTGATACGGACAAGCATAACGTCAGCATTCAAGCTATGTTTACAATGTCCTTAAGTTTCCCACGCTGGAATCTGATGTTCGTTGAAAGATCGAAGGAGTGGACTTCTTGGCTTAGGGTCTGCAACGGTCGTAAGGATGAGCCTGTTGTTTTGGTGCAAGCTGTTGCGAAAGATCCAACGGGATATCCATGTAGAGCGTACAAAGAAGATCACAGAAGTGCATCAGCGCAAGGGGCAACATAGTACGGAGCTGAAGATCATTCTGAAGCAGTGATTCCAGGAGGAATGAGACCTAACCATGGTCCTACTGGGCGGGCGGATGAAGCTGAGGAATTCGAAGAGTTGGTGGAGGCTATGGAGCAGGAAGATCTAGTGGGCATTGCGCAAGATGACGAGGAGGAGGCCGATGATGAAGATAGTGCTGAGGATGAGGAGGCTTCGGATCATCAAATTCCGAGCGGATGGGACCAACAACTATTGGGTGGTATGCGTGTGACAGATGGGCATGAGTCATCGTGGGAGTTCAAAAGCAATGAGATTAAACATGGCACCATGTATCGTAACAAGCTCGAATTGAAAGATGCGGTTGCTCTATGGGGTATGTCCACGCAAAGAACATTTTATGTTCAGGTGTCTACCCCGACCCAGTACACCGCAATGTGCAGCAGTAATGGTTGTCCTTGCTATGTGCATGCTCACGTCCCGAAGTACGAAGTGACTTGGATTGTTAGTAGAGTAGTGCCTCATAACTGTGTTCGATCCAACGTCCTTGGAGAGCATCGCAACATGACTTCAAGTCTAATTGCAAGATTGATGTTCGCCGAGATAGTGGAGAAGAAAGATATGGAAGCAAAACATATTCAAGTAGCAATAAAGAACAAGTACCAGTTCTCAACCAGCTACGGAAAGGCATGGCGTGCAAAACAGAAAGCTATGGAGATGCGATTTGGGAATTTCAAAGATTCATATCACAACCTTCCTTACCTGCTGTGGACACTATCAGCCAGGAACCCGGGCACATATGTCGACATTAAGTATACTTTGTCATCCGAGTCACCAAGATTTAAAGAGATGAATCGGGCTTTTTTCTCCTTCGGAGCTTGCATTGAAACATTTAACCATTGTCGACCTTTACTGTGTGTTGATGGTACATTCTTGACAGGCAAGTATAGGAGGCAAATCCGTACCGCTATTGGAGTGGACGGTAACAACCAAATTCTTCCACTGGCTTTTGCATTTGTTGAAGGCGAGAACTACGCGAGTTGGCTATGGTTTTTCAGAAGGCTGAAGCGAGGTGTCGTCAAAAATCGTCCAAACGTGTGCATACTCCATGACAGGCATCCTGGTATATTGAAGGCCGTGAAGACTTTAACAAGCCCCGGACTGGATGAGCTTGAACCCTGGGCTAATATGCAAAGCCGCTGGTGCATTCGCCATCTGGGGGTAAATTTCTATCGGCAGTTCAGAAACAAGCGTCTTATGAATCTCTTCAAGAGGCTATGCAAACAAAATCAGCAAAAGAAGTTCTATAAACTGTGGGCTAAGCTTGATGAATTCACAAAAACTGAGTTAACTCAGCAGAGGAAGAAAGCCGCGGGAATTGCAATAGCAGCGGACGAGGAGCCGAAAGAACTGTGCGCTCTACCTGGTATTGACCCGCCCGGTGTTAAGAGGAAGAAGGGTGGACGAATCAAGACCTTCAGCGAGTGGATCGAGAATGAGCCGAAGGAGAGATGGTCCTTGCTCTTTGATACTCACGGTGCGAGGTACGGTATTATGACAATCAACCTGGCGGAGGTGTACAATTGGGTACTTTGCGGACAACGCGGTTTACCCTTAGTTGCTATAGTGGAGAGCATACTTCATGGGACAATTCGGTACTTCCAAGAGAGGTATCAGATAGCTGCATTGCACATGAGCACCTACACTGAAACTCCTTTCAGCATGACGGTCATGCAGTACATGGAGCAGAAGATAGCAAAGGGGAAGATGCACACCGTCATAAGGATTGGCAACCTGCAACATAGGTACGAAGTTCGACTACGGGATAAGACAGGTTTTGGAACCGCAAATGAGGTTCAGACGTTTGAGGTTGCTTTCGGGTGTGAAGATATCCCAACCTGTAGCTGCACATGCAACAAGCCTTTTCTTCTACATAAGCCGTGCTCACATGTGCTAGCCACGTGCGGGCTAATTGGTATGGACTCTACCTCTTTCATGTCACCGTTTTATTTAAAGGAGGCCGTCCTTGCAACATGGAACGGTGAAATTACTGGATTCCGTGCTGTCGACAACTTCACCAAAGTAGAAGAGGACCAAAGGGAATTCATACCGCACTGGAGCCTACTTCGTCAGAACAAGGGGCGGCGTAGAGTTCGTCGAATTCGTAACGACATGGATGAGTCAGAGGTTGGGGGGCCTACAAGGCAGTGCTTGCATTGTGCTGCTTATGGCCATCGTAAGAAATATTGTCCGAAGTTAAAGGACCAAGCGGGAGGTGATCCCACGGCAAGTACATCGGCAGTCCCTTCTACTGGTGTTGGACGAGGGTGTGGACATCATGCCTTTGCGGAGTGAGAACGAGTCTTCGTAATGATATGTCTTAAATAAAGATTTGTACTATTCGTATTATGTTTGAAGTTTAGTACTGCGTTTCAACTTGTTTGTAATAATTCTAGTGAACTTCTAGTATGTGCCTGCTTGGTCCAGTCTATTACGTAATTGAACTTCCTTGTTGTACTCTCCTACTGTGTTTGAACTTCTTTGTAATAATTCTAGCGAACTTCTAGTATGTGTCTGCTTGGTCCGGTCTATTACGTAATTGAACTTCCTTGTTGTACTCTCCTACTGTGTTTGAACTTCTTTGTAATAATTCTAGCGAACTTCTAGTATGTGCCTGCTTAGTCCAGTCTATTATGTAATTGCACTTTTTTTGTTGTACGGTGTTCATACATTGATAAACAGTACCACTTCACATGTGCTAAATGCTGTGATCTTGCAACATGCTTGCAGGTATGACGGACTTCGAGTTGCTGGATGCGTGGGTGGACAGTAAGCACCACGTGAAGAAGATTGCCGATGGCGAGTTTAGCCCGGTCTTAGGACCCGGACCCCCGTGTGGCGTTGAGGATTCACCCAGCGTGGATCAATAGGTACATCTACACGATACCCCATGTAAGCCAGTCATTGTGATATGTAATATGCATTCAATTTTGCAGGTTGGAGTGGGCGGGTCTACTCTCCCTGGAACGGATGGTGGAGGGCACTGACAAGGACTACCAGCTTCTCGGTGAGGACGATGAACATCAAGACATGCAGGTCAGGTATAGATGTTTTCCTTTCGACAGGGCTTTGTTGACGTGCCTCGTAGACCGATGGAGGCCGGAGACCCATACCTTCCACTTTCCTTGGGGAGAGATGGCCCCGACGCTGCAGGACGTGTCTTACCTGCTAGGTCTCCCGATCGCGGGGACAGCGGTTGGACCTTTGGAGGCTTCACCCACCTGGCGGGCAGATCTCGTGCAGCGCTTCGCAGGTGTTCATCCCCACGATGATCCCCTACAGCCTATCGACGAGCACCAGAAGCACGGCCCGAAGTGGGCGTGGTACCGACGGTTTGAGGTAAGCTAGAACAACCTATCTCGGACGTGCTTTTATTTATGAAAGTTGTAACCAAATGAGCATTTCGTGCAGCTAGGAGAGCTTGGTTGGCCTGGTGAGCAGTTGACGAACCACCAGGTCACTCGTTCGTTGGAGGTGTACATCATGTGGCTTTTTGGCTACGTGATGTTCACGAACTCTCACGGCGACACGGTCGATGCCCGTCACATCGAGATTGCGAGACAGATAGCGGACGCGCAGGACCCCAGTGATGTCCCACCCAAGAGTTGGGAATCGGCCGTTCTTTCGGCCACTACGCGCGCGCTATGTGACGCGTGCACGAGGACTACGACGAAGCCGTCTTTGCTAGGCTGCCCCCTGCTGCTACAGGTCAGTTGTTTGTAGTTGTATGTTATGAATATTACACAATATGTTAGCATCATTACATTACATACGTTGCAGGTTTGGTCATACGAGCGTTTTCCTATAGGGAGACCATTCGTGAATGCGGACGAGCCTTACGGAGTTGAGCTGTACCACAACAACCCATTCGGGGGACCTATTTTCGGTTCACTGTGGACACGGCGTCGGGTAAGTTCGTGCCTACAACCATACGTACTTTTGCTATATCCATTTGATTGTTGCCACTTACGTACTTCTACTCTCATTCTATAGCCATAGTTCGCATCTGCACAGTTGAGAAACTGCTACCTCGCGTTCACGGAGCAGTTCGACTTCTTGCCTCACGAGAAGGTCATGTGGGAGCCCTACACTAAGGAGGCTAGGCTCTATCGTGCTCCCCACGGCCTTTCTCCATTGTGCACTAGGGACAATGCATACTGGATGACAAGGAAGAAGTTGGTCTTCGACATCTTCATTGAAGACTACGCTGTGCATCGTGTGATGCGACAGTTCGGCCTACACCAGGACGGACCACCGTCACACGTAGTTTCTCTAGATCGTGCCACACATGGGTACGTCCAATTTGCCTTCATATTATGGAATGAACAAAATTACTTACATATCTAAAGCATTCGAAATTTGTATTTTTGCAGCTGGTCTTGTAGAGGGGGGTGTGTTAGGGCACAGGAGTGGACACAACTCCTGCACCCTTACAATAGGCTTGGGGGGAGGCTACGGCGGACTGTTGGGAGGAGTCTAGGGCCTTCGACCTTCAGGCCCATCGGGCTTACCTCCAGTGGTACATTGCTCGGACTCGCGTTTTCCTTCTACCACGCATGGAGCGTGACGAGATCCAGCCAGCACGGACCACAGATTTGTACCCACTAGACAGTGCACGTTTGAGGGCCAATGCAGTACGTTGTACTACTTGTTTGAAAATATATGTTATACACTCTTTTTATTTGTAACAACATCTTATGTACGAGCAGACTGAGGTGGCACGTGAGCTTCACGACCACATCACGACGGAACTAACGAGATCGAGGACAAGAGAGGACTCTACTGCGTGGTCACGTGCAGAGGAGCTCTACCGTAGTTTGCTCACGCTCTTTCGTGCACACGGGCGTCAGATGTGGTCGACCCGCAGAGAGGAGGTGGAGCACACCTCCCTCGAAGGCCATCCGCGATGTCGCCTACTCTCCCAAGTCCTTCACAGGCCAGTGGGTCATCCTGGCAGGCGCCTCAGCACGAGGTCAGGCAGCTGTTTCTCTGGGACATGCCGTCGAGCTCTCAGCGTACACCTACACAGATTCCGTCCATGATTCCCACACCTGGTACGTAATCTTTTGCTGCTTCTGTAATAGATTCAATATTTTTACTCACAATCATGAGCTATTGTCTCGCACAGGTTTTGTTTCTATGTCACAGGGAGGAGGAGGTTCGGATAGCCCGTCTCGATACTTCCTGAACACTCAGTTCGACCCCGCTAATAGTTCTGCGTTGGGAGGAGGGTATCCTACCCCGTCTTCGCCGCCGCCACCCACGCAGGACATCCAGCCTACCGCCCCTCAGCCTGATGAGCCCTTGCACGGTAGAGGCCGTCGTACGATTGTTCGGCCGGGACAGTTAACGTACTTGGGACTTCCGCAAGAGGCCGCGGAGGGGGCCGCGTCGAGGACGTGGACAGGGAGGCCCAAGAGGATCTGCCCAGGGAGACTAGCAGGAGTAGTTGTTTCAAATAGTTATGACCGCATCCTTTTGAATTTTATCTATCTTAGTTATGCTATTTTTCCTTGGAACACTTAGTTTATTTCATCGAAATCTAGACTACGAGTACGATGCATTGTTATTGGTACACATGTGATAGATGGTACGATAACATTTACATGATACAACCATACAACCGAACAACCTAATAATAGAATAACTAATATTAAAGAACATAGGACAACCTACTCAGGGCCTTTCGAATATTTTTCCTTCCTCATACGACGAGCGTGAGATTCCTCTCCTTCTTCCTTCGCGCGACGCGCGATCTCACGCTTCCTCGCCCTTTCAGCCTCACATGCTTCCGCAGCGCGACGTTCCGCCTCCCTCTTTTCCTTGCATTGCTCCTCCTGCCAACGCTTTCACTTCTCCGCCTCGTGCATGCGTTGCAGAGTGTAATCTCGCCTAAAATAAACCTCACGCATGAGTTGTTCTTCATCCTCTTTCGATTGGGTATTGTCCAGCCACTGTATGTAGTCACATATAGTGGGTGGAGACTGCAAGCAAATGAGTGTTAGCATTGCATTGCAGTATTACGAGGGGGAGGAAGTAAGAACTATTGGGTGCAATGCGTGTTTTACCCTTTGACGCTGCGTGCGCATGGCAACCTTCGCTGGCTCTTCATCCTAGTTAGCACACATGAAGAACCTCCTTCCGAAAGTGTACGACATCTCTCTTGACACCATTAGTTTGCACGGATCTTAGCACCAGCAGAGGGGAACCTCGACTCCGTTCGGCACATCGGCAGGAAACTTCTCCTTCGGCATATCGTCCGAACTAGATGAAGCCATTCCTACCATTTTGCAGTATGGGCGTAGTCAGTACATCCAACAAACTAAAAAAAATTTGGCAAATATTTACCTCGCTTGAGCTCCCTGCCGAAATCCTCTTCCAACTCGCCTCCAAAACCCCTCTCCTCTCGTCTCTATCCACGTAATTGATTATTATATTCGTTGGTGGGTGGGAGGCAGAGAGAGGTCTGGGGTGGATAAATAGAGCAGGTTGGGGCAAGTCGGCAGCTGGCTGGCCGATTTGAGGCACATCGGCAACTAGCTGGCTGGCTAGACCAAGTCGGCATTTGGCTGGCCGACTGGCCCTTGCCGCCAAAATTCGTTGGTTCAGTCGGTTGCTGGGCTGCCGACTTTCCTTTTTCGGCAAACCATTTGCTGATTAGCGCATTTCGGTAGTCGTGCGGCCGACCGAACGTTATTTTTATAATATTTTTATTTCATGTTGTACTCTCGCGGTTTACGGGAAAAAATAATATTTAAAAAAACTCAGCGACGGTCGTACTGACGGGCGCGTTGCTCACGTGGAAACCAGCGCAAATGCATGTACGTAAACGTATACGTGCGTGTCGCGCCTCGCGCCACCCAACATGTCGAGTGGCTAAGCACGGAATACGCGCCTGCAGGTAGAAGTATTGCTGCCGCTGCCGCTGACATGCACCTGCCGTACGTAGTCTTGAAGACCATGTTCGGTCGACCGTGCTCTCTTGCTCGCAACCATTATTCCACAGTGCAAGTCAAAACGATGGCCGGCATGCTAGATTTCTAGTACCCCGCCAATCTTATCTCCGTTCTCTTGCCACGCTCCATCTCCCTTCCCTTTCCGTTCCATCCACCCACAGTTCTTGTGGGATCCCAAGGATCGATCGTGACAGAGACGTCCCGGCCGAGACGTCAATCATCAAACAGCCCAACACGACGACACCTTCAGCTTCTTCGATCGCTCTCACTCATTAAGCAAGGGCCGGCACCAGAGCCACTGCACTTGCTCCTATAACTTCTCCAAGCGCGCGCACGAGCGAGGGATCTGGGAGCTTGGGCAAGAAACCATGGACCTCAAGGCGCTGTACCTATACGCCGCCGTCCTGACCCTACTCCTCTGCTCCTCGGTGAACTTCATCCAGAGCCCCACTGACGTCTTCGGCCCCATGGCCCTCCTCGAGCCGACTCCGGCTTCGGCGCGCGACTTCGGCGCCGTCGTCTCCGACGCGCCCGTCGCGGTCCTGCGGCCAGAGTCCCCCGCCGACATCGCGCTCCTGCTGGGCGTGCTGTCCTCGGGAGCGCCGCGCCCGAGGGCGGCCGTGGCCGCGCGTGGCGCGGGGCACTCGCTCCAGGGCCAGGCGCAGGCGCGCGGTGGCATTGTAGTGGAGACGCGCTCCCTGCCACGCACCGTGGAGGTGGTGGTGGCGCGGGGGGACAGGGACGGCGGCGGGGCCACCGAGAGAGCGTATGCGGACGTGGGCGCCGGCGCGCTGTGGGTGGAGGTGCTGGAGGAGTGCCTCAAGGTCGGCCTGGCGCCGCGGTCTTGGACGGACTACTTGTACCTCACCGTGGGCGGGACGCTGCCCAATGGAGGCATCAGCGGCCAGGCGTTCAAGCATGGCCCTCAGATCAGCAACGTACTGCGGCTCGAAATCGTCACAGGTATGAACGGCAACTGCGTACACGCAACTTACTGAGTACTACTGTTAATTTTATTTTTCTCATTGGTCTGTAAGAAAACAAGGATGGGGTGAACCAGTAGATTTTACTTTTTATTTCATGTTACATTCTTGGTGTGTTGACTGCAGGGAATGGAGAGGTCGTGACATGCTCACCCACCAAGAGCCCGGACCTTTTCTTCGCTGTTCTTGGTGGGCTTGGCCAGTTCGGTATTATCACCAGGGCAAGGATTCTACTCCAAGATGCTCCTCCAAAGGTACATATGTCCATATAGAAATAGAAAAAAAAATCCGAAAAGCCTAGCTCTTTTTAATCAATCACATTTTGTAACTCTTAAGCTTTGTTTGACAATTTATTTACTGTCTTCAACGTTCTATCATTAGGTGAGATGGTCGAGGGCTTTCTATGACAGCTTCGAAACATTCACCAAGGACCAAGAGCTTCTGGTCTCAATGCCAGAGCATGTGGACTATGTGGAGGGGTTCATGGTTCTGAATGAGCAGTCCCTCCAAAGCTCCTCTATTGCCTTCCCTGCTGAAGTTAGCTTCACCCCAAGAAAGAAGGTCTACTACTGTTGGGGAAGGGGTCCCTGCGCTACCCGGTTTCGACGCTTTTCCATACTTAGAGGAGATCAGCGCAACACCAGCCTCGTCGCGGCACCAAGACCGCACGACGCCGACTCCGCGACAACACCAACCTCGTCGCGACGCCAAGACCGCGCGATGTCGAATCCGTGACGACACCAACCTCGTCGCGACGCCAAGACCGCGCGATGCCGACTCCGTAACGACACCAACCTCGTCGCGACGCCAAGACCGCGTGATGCCGACTCCGCGGCAACATCAAGTCTGTAACCACGCCAAGACCGTGCAACGCCGAGTCCGTGACGGCGACAAGTCTGTGCATGACGGGCGGGACCCACGGGATATTCCCGAAATATTCCCGGAGGAAAAGACCTACACGTCCCCAGGAGCATCGGTACATCTAGGGGCATGATTGTAAAACGCCTGAGGGCATTCCTGTAATCTCCCCTACCCCTCCATTCTCCCTATAAATAGAGGGGCACCCCTTCCATTTGGGGGGATCCCAGAAATTCTGAATACACGTTTGCTTGCTCCTCCTCTCCTCCGGTTTGCAACATCGCAGCGGGTTCGAGTGTCCTCGCGCCGTGCAACCCGCGTGCGCGACTGTGGTGTCTCCGCGACGTAGTTTCCCGGGCAACTCTCGTAGGTCCGCGTAGCCGTGCGGGGGTGCCACAAGTTCACTGTCTAGCCTCGTTGCTACGACAGTTGGCGCCGTCTGTGGGAAGCTAGCAAGAAGCCGTGTGACGAAGACTGCAGTCGCCGCCGGGAGCGTGAAGACGCCATCGTCAACCCGCAGGACGATCGAGCCATGCCGCCTAAGAAGCGAGGAGGAACGAAGCGGAAGGCCACGGCCACCGCCGCAACGGGCACGAGAACATCGACCTGAAGTGCGGTACGCGCAGGCGTCGCAGTGTCCAGCACGGTGCTCCGTCGCGGTGTCTACCTCAGCGTCTCCATTGCAGTGTCTCTGCGCGGTGTCGACATCGGTACTCCGTCACGGAGTCGACCTTGCCCCTCCGTTGCGGTGTCGACCTCTACACTGCGCTGTGGCGTCAACCTCGCCCCTCCGTCGTGGTGTTGACCTCTGCACTCCGTCGTGACGTCAGGCTCAACACTCTGTCGCGGTGTCGACCGCTCGGCGCTCCGTCGCGACACCGACCTCGACAGCATGTCACGGCGTCGACTTCGGCACTCCATCACGCCATCGACACCGCTCGACATGTGGCTGCCCACCCGCTGGCTTGTTCCTTTGGTGCCGAAACTTGGGAATAGCACACAAGGGGCTCATCTTCAGCATCGTCACCCAAAGCCTCCTCGTGTGCGCCGGGAAGCCACGTCTCCCCCACACGAGTCAAGCAACAAACCTCCTCGTGTGTGCCGGGAAGCCCCATCTCTCTCGCATGAGTCGAGCGAAAAGCCTCCTTACGTTGGCCGGGAAGAACCATCTCCCCCGCGTGAGTCGAGCACTTGAACCTCCTCGTGTGCGCCGGGAAGCCCCATCTCTCCCGCACGAGTTGAGCAAAAAGCCTCCTCACGTTGGCCGGGAAGAACCATCTCCCCCGCGTGAGTCGAGCACTTGAATCTCCTCGTGTGCGCTGGGAAGCCCCGTCTCCCCCGCACGAGTCGAGCGTAAAGCCTCCTCACGTTGGCTGGGAGCAACTCCCCCACGTGAGCCGAGCACCCAAACCTCCTCGTGTGCGCCGGGATGCAGCCCGTCCCCCACGCGAGTCGAGTAAAAGGCCTCCTCGCATTGGCTGGGAAGAAACATCTCCCCCATGTGAGTCGAGTATTGTCACTCCCCCGCATGAGCCGTCTTGCAAGCCAAGAAAGGCCCAATGCACACGTCGTCGTGCGTCTATCTCTAAGTGTTTCGCTTCTTTTTTGGGCAAGGACCCGGTACGCACGTTGCCGCGTGTCAATCCCTTCTTGCAATAAGTACCTAACTATTTGATACAGGAAGAAAAGCTTAAGGCTAGAAGACGACTACTCGCGCTGCCCGCCACGCCGAGGGACGCGAAGTTTTTTCGATTAGGAGGCAAGGTACGCGGTACCATACTCAACATCGCAGGGGGACTACGCCATCATGCAAGGTACCAAGTACCACGCACGACATCGCAAGGGACTACGCCACCGGGGTACCCACGGGCAAGCAGTGATGCCGCGGCATCGACTCCTCGATGCTTCGTCGCGGCGTCTCCGTCAAGCTTGGCGCTCCATCGCGGCGTCGACCTTGGTGCTCCGTCACGGCGTCGACCGCGGCACTCCACCGTTGCGGCGTCCGACGAGGCATCGAGCCCGGCGCTCCGTCGCGACGTCGACCTCGGCGCTCCATTGTGGCGCTCCGTCACGGCGTCTCCGTCAAGCTTGGAGCTCCATCGCAGCGTCGACCTCGGTGCTCCGTCACGGCGTCAACCGCAGCACTCCACCGTTGCAGTATCCGACGCAGCATCCAGCGTGGCGCTCCATCGCCGCGTCGACCTCGGCGTTGCATTGTTGCGCTCCGTCGCAGCGTCTGCGTCGACCTTGCCGCTCCGTCGCGGCATCGAGCACGGCGCTCCGTCGCGACATCGACCTTGGCGCTCCATTGTGGCGCTCCGTCACGGTGTCCCCGTCAACCTTGGCGCTCCATCGCTGTGTCGACCTCGGTACTCCATCGCTGTGTCGACCTTGGCGCTCCGTCGCGGCATCGACCGTGGCGCTCCACCGTCGTGATGTCCGACGCGGCATCCAGCGTGGCGCTCCTTCGCGGCGTCGGCCTCGGCGCTCCGTCGCTGCCGCATCGACCTTGCCGCTCTGTCGCGGCATGAAGCCAGGTGCTCCGTCGCGGCGTCGACCTCGGTGCTCCATCGTGGCGTCTCCATCGCGGCATCGACCATGGCGCTCCGTAGTGGCATCTCCATCGCAGCATCGACCTTGGCACTTCGTCGTGGCGTCGACCGCGGCACTCCATCGTGGTGTCGACCGCAGCGCTCCGTCGCGGCATCTACCTCAACGTCTCCGTCACGGCGTCCAGCGTGGTGCTCCGTCGTGGCGTCAACCCCGGCGCTCTGTCGCGGCGTCGACCTCGGTGCTCCGTCGCGGCATCTCCATCGCGGCGTCTCCGTCGTGGCATCCCCATCGCGGCATTGACCCCGGCGCTCCGTCGTGGCATCCCCATCGCGGCATCTCCATCGCGACATCTCCGTCGTGGCACCTCCGTCACGGCATTGACTCCGGCGCTCCGTCGTGGCATCTCCATCGTGGCATCGAGCCCGGCGCTCCGTCGCGGCGTCTCCGTCAACCTTGGCGCTCCGTCACGGCGTCTCCGTCAAGCTTGGAGCTCCATCGCAGTGTCAACCTCGGTGCTCCGTCACGGCGTCGACCGCGGCACTCCACTATTGCGGTATCCGACGCAGCATCCAGCGTGGCGCTCTATCGCCGCGTCGACCTCGGCGCTGCATTGTTGCGCTCCGTCGCAACGTCTGTGTCGACCTTGCCGCTCTGTCGCAGCGTCGACCTCGGTGCTCCGTCACGGCGTCGACCGCGGCACTCCACTATTGCGGTATCCGACGCAGCATCCAGCGTGACGCTCCATCGCCGTGTCGACCTCGGTGCTGCATTGTTGCGCTCCGTCGCAACGTCTGCGTCGACCTTGCCACTCTGTCGCGGCGTCGACCTCGGCGCTCCATCGCAGCGTCTCTGTCAACCTTGGCACTTCGTCGTGGCGTCGACCGCGGCACTCCGTCATGGTGTCGACTGCAGCGCTCCGTCGTGGCAACTCCGTCACAGCGTCGGCCTCGGCGCTCCATCGCAGAGTCTCCGTCAACCTGGGCGCTCCGTCGCAGCGTCGGTCTTGGCGTTCCGTCAACCTTGCCGCTCCGTCGCGGCATCTGCGTCCCGACGTCTAGCTCAGCACGCCATCATGGCGCCTTCGTCGCGGCGCCTGGCTTGGTGCTCCATCACAACATTGACCGCGGCGCTCCGTCGTGGCACAAGGGACTACGCCACCCAAGTACTCCGTCGCGGCGTCCAACGTGGCGTCCGGCGTGGCGCTCCGTCACGGCGTCAATCGTGGTGCTCCATCGCAGCGTCGACCTCAGTGCTCCGTCGTGGCGTCTCCATCGCGGCATCGACCATGGCGCTCCGTAGTGGCATCTCCATCGCAGCATCGATCTTGGCACTTCGTCGTGGCGTCGACCGCGGCACTCCGTCGTGGTGTCGACCGCAGCGCTCCGTCGCGGCATCTACCTCAACGTCTCCGTCACGGCGTCCAGCGTGGTGCTCCGTCGTGGCGTCAACCCTGGCGCTCTGTCGCGGCGTCGACCTCGGTGCTCCGTTGCGGCATCTCCATCGCGGCGTCTCCGTCGTGGCATCCCCATCGCGGCATTGACCCCGGCGCTCCGTCGTGGCATCCCCATCGCGGCATCAACCCTGGCGCTCCGTCGCGGCATCTCCATCACGACATCTCCGTCGTGGCACCTCCGTCGCGGCATCGACCCCGGCGCTCCGTCGTGGCATCTCCATTGCGGCATCAACCCCGGCGCTCCGTCGCGGCGTCGACCTCGGCGCTCCGTCGCGGCATCTCCATCGCGGCGTCTCCGTCGTTGCACCTCTGTCGAGGCGTCGACCCCAGCGCTCCGTCGCGGCGTCGACCTCGGCGCTCCGTCGCGGCATCTCCGTCGTGGCGTCAACCCCGGCGCCCCGTCACGGCGTCGACCTCGGCGCTCTGTCGCAGCGTCGAGCTCGGCACTCCGTCGTGTCATCTCCATCGTGGCGTCGACCCCGACGCTCCGTCGCG
The DNA here is from genome assembly GCA_019208055.1 of Stipa capillata. Taxonomy (NCBI): domain Eukaryota; kingdom Viridiplantae; phylum Streptophyta; class Magnoliopsida; order Poales; family Poaceae; genus Stipa; species Stipa capillata. Next base: position 67,118 of record JAGXJF010002800.1, read on the forward strand.
GCCTCGACCTCGGCGCTCCAACACGGCGCTCCGTCGAACTCGGTGCTCCGTCTTGGCGCTCCGTCGTGGCGTCTCCATCGTTGCGTCCAACACGGCGACCAGCGTGGCGCTCCGTCACGATATCGACCGCGGTGCTCCATCGCGTCGCCTCTCCCCTCATGGCCCAAGCAGGAGGCCTCGCCAGCGTGCCCTCCGCGTCGCCCCGAGTGGCCACACGGGGGTCTTGAGTGAACGGGACCGCGATCGATGCGACGCGGTCGCTGCGACGGGTCCCGTCACTATCTCCTCGCCAGCGCGCCCTCCATGTCGCCCCGGGGTGTCACGGGGGTCCTGAGTGAACGGGACCACGGTAGATGCGACGCGGTCGCTGCGACGGGTCCCGTCACTATCTCCTCGCCAGTCGGTTCCGGATATCACAAGTCAGAGAGAGGCAAAAACTATCGAACCTGCTGAGTCCCTGCAAAAAAAAAGGGAGAACCGAGGAAACAAGAGAAGTCATCTGGTGAAACACATCATGTCCGGCGGTTGAGGCATATATGAATACAACGTCGCCATGGCATTTACAAACATCTCGTCAATCGCACTAAGGGGACGAGCACGGCAACAAGGACACATACGAGCGGCGTTGACAAGACTACATCGCTCTGCTCGAGTCGTACGAACATGGCAAGGAGCAAAAAAAAAGGGGTGTGGAGCACCTACACGTGCGACGACGTGCTCCTCTCATATGGCCTACCCGGGAGGCTAACAATTCGTTTACATGATGCACAACCAAAAGTGCAACGACATGGGGAAAACGGCCACATCCATCAGCAAATACAGTAGCAGTCCATCCCATGTGTGATAATAAAAATACACCGAACCCACCTCATACATAGTATGCGGAGAAAACAGTAACAGTCCATTGTTTAGAATAGATACACGCCACGGCAGCCCCTCACCTACGCATTGTCTGTGTACTACGCATAAACTGAAGGAAAGCGGCAGCAGTTTATCATACATTAACGGTCCATCTCATACAGGCATCTCAAATTTCACCCGACTACTGTGAGCTAATAGCGAAAAAAATTATTACGCACGAGCCGGGATGGTCACCCTTGGAGCGTAAGGGCTGCGGCGACTCGGCGTGTAGCTGCAGTGGCACCACTCCCAACCTGCAGGAGAGAAGGACGCGGACAGCCCGAGGGGACGGCAGCAACCCCAGGCGGCCCACGGTCGGCGGTGGCTCCCCAAGCCCGGCGGCAGGCGGACCAGCGGCGGGGCAACGGCGGCTCCCCGAGGCCGGTGGCAGGCGGACCAGCGGCGGCATGGGCAGGGAGGCGGCGTCGGCCGGGGGGCGACGGCCTGAAGACCCGGTCAGGCGGCGGCGACCCCCGTCGCCGGTTTCCCGAGGGGCCGGCGGCAGCGCTCGGCGCGGCGGACCCGGAGGTAGGCCCTGGCTAGGCGGCTCCCGGGAAGCAGCGCGGTGGACCCCGGGGGGCGGCGGCAGCCAGCGGCAAGGACTCCCCGGGCGGCGGCGTCGTGGCTCCCCACAAGGCGGCGAGCGGCGGCGGTCGAGGGGAGTTTGGCGGCGGCGCAAGGAGCGGGGGCCCGGCGGTGCGCAGGGAGCAGAGGGCCCGGCGGCGGCGTACGAGGAGCAGCGGGCCTAGCAGCGGCGTGGGGAGCAAGGGGCCCCGGCGGCGGCGCGAGAAGCGAGGGGGCTCGGTGGCGGCGTGCACGGCAAGGGAAGAGAGGGCAGGGGCGGCATGGGGTTTTATTTCCTCTGCCCTGCCCCCTTTAGCCCTAGCGCTCGAGTGGGCCACGGCCCGTTAGCGCACGGCGGGGAGGCCGGGAGGTTGGCCAGGCGCGGTGAAAAAGAAAAAAAAAGGAGAGAAAAGAGAAGAGAAAAAGGAGAGAAAAGAGGAAAGAAAAAGAAACAAAAGAAAAAAAAAGAGAAAAAAATCTGGCCCCCCGCACCCCCCCGGGGGTAACTATGCACCTTCGAACCCCCCGATGGCTTGACTGGAGCTCGAATCGCGCGTCAACAACCAAATCGCAGAAGACAGGGCCCTAGTGGTCGGTTCGGGCCGCGCATCGACCCCTCAAGAATCGGTGCGCCGCCTCGGGCGCTCGCTAGCCGATCGCCCGAATCGACGAGGGACTACTGTTGGGGAAGGGGTCCCTGCGCTACCCGGTTTCGACGCTTTTCCATACTTAGAGGAGATCAGCGCAACACCAGCCTCGTCGCGGCACCAAGACCGCGCGATGCCAACTCCGCGACAACACCAACCTCGTCGCGACGCCAAGACCGCGCGATACCGAATCCGTGACGACACCAACCTCGTCGCGACGCCAAGACCGTGCGATGCCGACTCCGTAACGACACCAACCTCGTCGCGACGCCAAGACCGCGTGATGCCGACTCCGCGGCAACATCAAGTCTGTAACCACGCCAAGACCGTGCAACGCCGAGTCCGTGACGGCGACAAGTCTGTGCATGACGGGCGGGACCCACGGGATATTCCCGAAATATTCTCGGAGGAAAAGACCTACACGTCCCCAGGAGCATCGGTACATCTAGGGGCATGATTGTAAAACGCCTGAGGGCATTCCTGTAATCTCCCCTACCCCTCCATTCTCCCTATAAATAGAGGGGCACCCCTTCCATTTGGGGGGGATCCCAGAAATTCTGAATACACGTTTGCTTGCTCCTCCTCTCCTCCGGTTTGCAACATCGCAGCGGGTTCGAGTGTCCTCGCGCCATGCAACCCGCGTGCGCGACTGCGGTGTCTCCGCGACGTAGTTTCCCGGGCAACCCTCGTAGGTCCGCGTAGCCGTGCAGGGGTGCCACAAGTTCACTGTCTAGCCTCGTTGCTACGACAACTACTGCATAGAGTTTGCAGTGCATGACTTCCAGCAAGAAGGCTCCAGTGTAGACCATCTCAGTGCCCTAATTTAACACAAAATTTACAGAAAAAATATATCACAAGTTGGCATCGCCATCAGCAACAGAAAATGACTATTGAATACTAATGAGCTAGTCTTGTGGTCTTGAAATTGTTTGTGCAGGTTGTGGAGCTGGTCTCGGGGGAGCTGAGCTACATGAAGCCCCACATCTACAGCGTGGAGGTGTCCTACTTCGATTTCCTGAACAGGGTGAGGATGGAGGAGGAGAGCCTGAGGAGCCGGGGGCTTTGGGACGTGCCTCACGATCGGTTGTGCTTTTGATCGACGTAGCTCCACTCACATAGATAGCTGAGGAAAGGCTCCTAGTCGTAGCGTAGATGTTCTTAGTTCGAACGTGATTTTCAGGCTGATTGGGAGGGTAACCTACGGACATAGTTCGTTGCTTTTCTTTTTGTTAAGTTTGTATCTCGTTTAGCTGGTTAGTGGGGGACGCGAAATGTTTGGCAAGAGTTTCCCATCTCTCCTTATCTTGGCATTCTCTGTGCTGGTGGTTTGTCTATTTCTTCCAAGAGTTCAAGGCCTATGGAGAATCAGACGATTGACATGCCCTCGCTGAGTCTCACCATTGTAGTTCCTCGCAGAAAAATCCCAGTCCCAGAGAATACAAGCGATTTTATTGTCAATGCATGTCTATACAGGCAAACAATCAAAGTAGGAAACTCCGAAAAAAAAGTCCTAGACTCTGAGATTAGTCATATTACAGATGATTCAAACCGTATGTGATCTGGAATAATAAGTCATCACAGACATATAAAAGATGAACCATCTGTGATGATTCATCGTCGATGAGTGAGACATGAACCATATGTGATGTCTATCTACATCACAGACGGTTTCTTACTTGGCCCGTTAGAGATATTCCATGACCCATATTAGGCCCATCCCAGCAGCTGCGCATATATATCTATCAGACTAAACCTTTAACCACCTCACTCACTCGATCGATTCGCCCTCCTCACTCTGTCTGTCTGTCTCTCTCTCTTCTCTCCCGATGCCCTCTATCTCCCGATCCACCGCCACAGACACACCTCCCAAGAGCCGCCACCGTTCAGATTTGCCGCCTCCCTAGTGCCACCACCAGCCAGATCCGCTAGCGCCACCTCCCTAGCCCTGCCACTGGCTAGATCCACCATCGACACCTTCCCAGCGCCGCCGACCAAATCGTCCACCTGCTGCGAGCAAGTGCGTCGGTCGCTAGCCTCCCGCCTGCTCCCGTGCCACCAATTGTCGCCCTCCGGCCTTCTCCCCATCCACCGAGTGGTGAAGACGGCCGGCGATAGTGTGCGGACTTGAAGACGGTCGGCGTCGGTGGCGTGGTGCTAGTGTGCATGCAGCAGCTCACCGGCGCGTGTGGTCTTCTTCTATATGCACAACGGCGATGCCTCGCGGCTCTTTGACTCTATCCCGGCTGCTAGCAGAAGCCCGCACGAGCACCGACTAAGTGCTTGACCTCTCACCAACCTCTTCGAGTTCGGCTCCCGTAGCTAGCCGCAGTGTGGTCTTCGACATCTTCACCGGCCAGGGGAACGACACACAGCTCGCCGCGGGGGCATCGGAGCTAGCGGTCGGCGCCAGTGCTTTTTTCATTTTTCTAATATCGACATCGCAGGCTAGAAATATCTGTGATGTGGATCTATTATCACAGTTCCTTTGTTAAAGATGGGTCAGAAAACTATCTATGGCGATAATTTTGACCCGTCTATGATGTGGGTCCATGCAGCAGTAACTTGTAGAAGCAAAGTCGTGAAGTGGATCAATACATAATACACCTACATACCCTGATAAAGGCTGATAAAGGACGAACCCAATGTCCTAGGCCCAAGTAAACTGCAAGGCGGCCCGTGAGAAAATATGCTACTCCAAGATAGCTAAAGAGTGATCTCTATAATTACGGCCAGCGAACCACGGCGTCTATTCTAGAGTTACACAAATTTTTAGACTGCATGATGTACAACTTAATCGATTTAGAAATATCGATTTTTCTAACGACTTAAAAGTAATAAATCCGCAATTTCTGAGTGTGTGCAAAAACCGCGGGACATATTAAAGCATACAAAACTATCCTCTCGTCGACGAAACCTAACACCTACCCCAGTAAAGAAAAGGAGAGTTCTGCAACCTACTCCATTATAGCTCCCAGTCAAGAAAAGGAGAGTTCTGCCACCTACTCCATTGTGGAGGGGCACCAGGGGAAGGATGAGAATGCAGAGGAGGAGCAGCTGGGAGAGGATTCTCGTCACACGTCGGCCATGGTAGGCGCGATGGCCGGTGGCTGGGATGAGGAGGCGGAGGAGGACTGGCGAAGAAGCTCTGGATTTGGCCATTTGTGTTCTCCGACTCCTGGAGATTTTTTGTGCAGCGCCACCAAACGGGGATGGAATGAGACTGTGGTGCCTCAGATAGGGTTGGTGAGAGCGATGCATGTTGCTACATGCGTTTGGGCCTGGTGCATACCTTTGGGCCATGGTGGGCCTTGAATGCGTACATTGTAAATTCGGTGAGATTGGTTAATTCGGTTTTCATTAAGTAGACACCGAATCCACCGATATTAATTCGGTTTGTTGACAATGAGAACCGAAATACAAACTGAGCACCGAATTAGCAGGAATTTCGGTTTGTTCGGTTCAGTATTCTGTTCCAGTTTTAGTTTCTCGGTTTTTATGTTCACCTGATTGTAGCCGTAAGGCTGTAGTCGTTTCAGATGGTCACAGTGTTTCTGTTGTTTTTTATTTTCATTCAGTTTTAGTTTGCTTTACAGCTCAGCCTGTAATTCGTTTTAGTTAATACGTGCCTGTTGTCTAAAATATGCTTCAGTCATTTAGAGTTATCGTGAAAGAAGTGTGCAGAGATGTTTGAGCAGTGGTGGATCCAAGAATGACTAATAGAAGGGGCTGGACTAGGCCAAAGAAGATTAGACTCGGCCAAAAAAATAATGTGCTATTTGTAGTTCAGTATTTTAAGATAAATGATATATATCTGTTGGGGGAAGGGTCCCCGTGTTACCCCTAACCGACGGGTTTTCCCCTGACAACGTCAAGACATCCCTCCCTTAATCGATACGTTCTACCCGGCGTCAACAAACTCCGCTGGCATCGCCGTCCGCGTCAAGGCCGTGCCCTGTCCCGGCGGGCATCGAGGCCGTGCCCTGTCCCGGCTCACGTCGAGGCCGTGCCCCGTCCCGGCGCGCGTCAAGGCCACGCCATGTCCCGGCGGGCATCGAGGCCGTGTCCTATCCCGGCTCACGTTGAGGCCGCGCTTCGCCCCATCGCCAAGGGCAACACATCATCAAGGACTACCTCGACGTCCTTAGGGATTCCTCCAAAGATGCCAAAGAATATTCCTCAAAGATGCCCGAAAATATTCTCCTAATATCCTCTAAGGATGAACAAATGACCATAATGCTCTTGTAAATTCCCTCTCATGTGAGGGCAAAATTGTAATCTCCCATTTTTCATTCTCAAACCCTATAAATACCCCCCAGAGGGTAGAGAGAAGGGGTTCCATTTTGGGAGATATGAATTGTAATTCCTGAAATCAATACGAGAATTTCCATTTATTCTCAATACAAGCGTCTTACACTCCACGCTTTCGCCAGTCGAGCTCCCGCGCGCTTAGTCTCGACAGATACTACACTTGTTCGTACACCACTGGTATTCCCGGAGGTCGACGTAACCGATCGGGGGTGCCCAAAGTATACTGGCTAGTTCCGTAGCTATGACAATATCTATTTTCTTGTGTATTTGAAATGAATTGGGGCTACATCGCTCCTAGCCCCGGCCCTGGTCCGCCCCTGAGTACATGTTCTTGAAGAACTAAGCCAGCAGAGGATTCTTGCCTCGCAGAAAACACACACGAAAGACGACGTTCTTTTTGGTTTGTTGCGGAGGAGAGAATCATGACATCACAATAGCACAAGGTAGATGTCATAAGAGACAAGAGAGCGAGACCGAGACCGAGAGAGAGACAGAGACGGGGACAGAGACAACTGACTTGGCACGAGATGAAATTGTAACATAACTTATTTCATATTTTTTTTCAGTTCTTCCCATCGAGCACATGGCAAGGGCACATGGTTCAAGCAAGAAACCAAGAAACCAATCTGTCCAGTGCGTCAACCAGAGAACACAGCAGAATTTATTTAGAATCTAAATACTGTGCTCAAACTAATCCGATTTCAAACGACAGATTGGACCAATTTCTCCAGATTCACATAAGACGAACCCCCATTCTCCAAAGCAGCGTTCGCTTTCGCCTTCAGCTCCTGAACCTTCCTCATCCTATCTTCCCCTTCGGCCCCTCCATCCATGAGCTTTTCCAATGCTCTTTTCACCTGTCCCATCCCCACCTCCGCCTTCGCCTCGCCGCCGCCGTCTTTGCTACCGGTCAGCACGCCCTCCGTGGGCTTCGTCACGCCGACGGACACGCCGATCCCAAGCACATCCACGATCAGCTTCTCGTTCAGGAACTGCTCCGCGCTGAACGGCCAGGCGGCCATGGGCACGCCTGCGGCGACGCTCTCCAGCGTGGAGCCCCACCCGCAGTGCGTCACGAAGCCCGCAACGGCCTGGTTCGACAGGATGGGTACCTGCGGCGCCCAGCCGCGCACGGCGAGGCACTGGCTGTCGGCGACGCCGTGGGCGTCGGTGTTCTGCTGTAGCCAGTCCTTGACGTCGTCGGGCAACGAGTCGGCGCCCTTGATGACCCAGAGGACGGGCCAGGGGCACGACACGAGCGCCATGCCGAGCTGCATGAGCTGCGCCGGGGGCATGCGCCCCGCGCTGCCGAAGCTCACGTACAGCACGGACTTGGCCTTCTTGGCGTCCAGCCACGCCATGCACCGCGTTGCGTCATCTGAGACGTCCAGAGCAGGCGCGTGGCACAGGGAGACGGGGCCGACAGTGAGCACGGTCTTGCCGGTGGCTGCGGCGAGGCGCACCGCAGAGCCGAGCTCGAGCTCCTTAAAGCTGTTCACCACGATACCGTCCACGGCCATCTCGAACTCCCGAAGCTCTCGCAGGCTGTCCTCCCCGATGGAACAGGACGGCAGGAACTGAAGCGGCAACTGCCTCCTCGCGAACTTGCACTCGAAAGGCGGCAGGACGGGGACGTCGAAGAGCTCGTCCAGCGACGCCACCGCTTCGTGCGGCTTGTGCGTGTGCAGGTACTCGCAGCACAGCAACGCGAACGCGCAGAAACCTTGGAAGATAAAGCACGACGCGCCGAGCTCACGCGCGATGCCGTGCGCCCACGTGTTGCACATTCCGGCGATGACGCAGTTCGGACGGCGCAGCGACGTCATGAGGCGGCAGTGCCGCGCCACGGCCTCGCCGAACCGCATGGTGGCGTCGAAGAAGCTGGGCACCATGTCGGGCGAGGGGACGTGGTCCAGCCTCTCGCACCCACCCGGCAGCCCGGCCTCGGCGGACGGGAACGGGAGCGCGGTGACCGTGACCGCGGCAGAGCCTTGGGCGCCTCCACGGTCCACGCGGCTCTGGACGAGCTCCGCGCTGGCGGGCGTCGTGATGATGGTGACCGCCGCGCCGTGCGCGGCGAGGAGGCAGCCGATGTCAACTATGGGGATCATGTGGCTGGTGGCTGGCCATGGGATGACCACGAAGTGAGGCTCTGGGTACTGGGTGGCCTCCATTTCCAATTATCCGTAGGGTGCGATCCGCGCCTGCCGTTGGTTGAGCGTGATTCTGTCGGATTCTTGCAGCCGTGCACCCCGTGCCTGTATATATTGTACTGTGCTGTCCAAGACTTGCTATATGTAAATTGCAATTATCGCAGTTCTTATGGTTAGACTAACCTGGACTTCCCTAATTGTTTGCAATTGCATATCACATATGGATTACAAAGCTGTCACTGATAGCGGTCAAATAATAGTACATGTTTATTAGCATTTCACGTGCTCATTTATTACCTCGCACGAGGTATTATTTTCTTTTGATTGTGCCTTCCACGAGGTCGTCTTTTCTAATCCGGTAATGCACTGGTTGTAAGAGCAACTCCAGCGGCATCCCGAAACGCTTCCCGATAGCCAAATATGAGGAACGTAGCAAAAATACCCTCGTCCAGCAGCTTCCCGAAGAGCTTCCCTACCACATCCGGTTCCGGATAGCCTCGTCCCCGTTCCTCAACTATGCGGAAGCCCCCCGATCCCCAAATCCCCCGAAATCCCAACACTCCGGCCTCGGACACCTCCGTCCCGCCACCGAAACCAGAGATTCCCGGCCATCTCCGTCCCGTCCGAGCGTGCAGAAACTTCTCCGCCGCACGGATCCGCCGGCTCGTCGTCGGGGAAGAACAGATCGAGAGGCGTGCATTCCCCATCAGCCGGATCGAGGGCGCTGACGAGGCCGAGCGCGCCGCCATCGTGCCATCTTCCCCTCGGTCAGCATCGTCCCCTCCGTCAGCGTCTTCACCCGATACCTAAAGCTTCCGCGCCTTCGCCGTCGTCCCGCCACCGAGAAGATCCAGGTCGCGCTTGTTCTTCTCGTTCCCCTGGACCAGATCTAGCGACTCATCCCCTCCCCATTGCAGATTGCTCCTCTGGAACCCCCTCGGCGCCGTCATCCTAGGCGTCAACCACTTCTCCGGAGTGCCCTCCCCAGCTAGGTACGTGCTTCTCTCCCTCCGTGGTGTTCAAAGTTGCAATGAGACTGTGAAACGTAGTACAAATTTCAGATGCGGCGTAGTTCAAAGGGATTTGTCTGATACACATTTGATTGTTGCGAAGAATGTGAACAATGCTGGAGTTGCTCTAATATTTCTGCTGATTTGTGCTGATATGGAAAATTGATTCGAATGTGAACTGATTCGAATGCTAACATGGAGAATAGATTCGAATGCTAACATGGAGAATTGATTTCTGCTGATATTCTTTTTTTAAACTGATTTGAACTCCAGCAGTTTAGTTGAATTGCTGTGCTAACATGGAACACTGATATGACCTACATCAGTTTATTTGAATTGATTCAAATGCTGTGTAGATTCAAATGCTGTGTACATCATATCTGGTTTGAATTGATCTTGTCTGCTGGAGTTGCTCTGATATTGCAGAGAATGAGTTATGTGTAGTGTTGAGTCTGATATGAATTATAGTAGCCATACGAATTGATTCAAATAATCTGTGTATTAGTTGAATTTGTATAGTTTTGGTCTGCTGGTTTCTACTGACATGGCACATGAGAATGATATATCCTTTTTCGTAAACCGATAAGAACTGGTATGAATTAATTCAAATGACTTGTGTTCTTTGTTGAGACTGATATGAATATCAGTAGCCTTATGAAATGATATGAATTGAATCAAATGATCTGTAGATTAGTTGTAGTTGTATAGATTCTCCTAATATAGTTTTTGTTCTAGACAGCACGGAGAACAATCGGAATAAAGATCTTGCAGGCTGGTCTTGGACAATAGAACGAATAGAGAGTATAGCTTCAGATCTTAAGGAAATAGTTGACGATAATCTTACTCCATGTGCTAGTGATGTTAACAGTCTGCTATTTGAAATTGAAAATCTTGCGGTTTATCTAAGCGAGGTTTCAATTAATTCACGCGAGTACCTCGAGGAGGAAGAGCTAGCAAGGTTAGCTCGCCTGGACGAGGAGAACGAGAAATGTGTAGACCCTGAGGACCTTCGAGCTATCGACTACGAGTTGGACCACAGTTCTAGAAGGCTGGACTGGGAGTACCTCGAGGACGAGAGTATTTATTCTGAATAGCTGTTAGGATAAGTTGTAACGACGGTAATCCAAATATTATGTTGTTTATGTTGATTGCGAACTTTATTGTAATCTCTAATTAAGACTTTCATGTACTAGAACATCTATGTGTTGTACAGAACTTACTTCAATGTACTAATGTTCGAAGCTTGTTTGTGTTTTACCTATGCATCGTCGTACCTGTGCCATGTTTTAACTTTATCATAGTTCCAATCCACAGTTTTGTTATGGAATCGTATTACGTGAACTTTTGAACGCAGCGGTTATCTTCTGCAAAGAAGATAACCCAAGAGTACCAGCACTATTTCTTCTTTGCACAAAATAATCGTCATGCTCTTCTACTGCATGCAAGATGCGAAGAAATAGAGGATGATTCATTCTAAACCTGCGTTGATAAGAACAATTATGGGTGCATAGAGGAGTAACACGACATTACGTAATACAAAAGGTGATTACAAGGCAAACCTGCGACGGAAGAATCTTGGGCCATACGTTCGCGCATCTGAGAAGTAGTCGTTGTAAAGTCTTGCATGACCTGCCAATCTGTTGCGCTGAACAACTTGACGCCCAAGCACAGAGCCACCACGACTTCGAACTTGTGAACGCCTATATTCTTCATGTGCTACTTGCAAGGTTTCGAAGAAAAGTTGGTCGTCCTCATCAGACGACGAAGAATCTAACAGATTTTCCATGAAAAAACTACGACGACTCATGGTGAAGGATGAATGGATAGACTGCGGAAATGGCTATGGTGCTGGTTTGGAATGGAAGAAGAGAGCAAATGGGACTGCTGGATGGGAATGGGAGATGACCAAATGACTGGGTATATATAGACAGCAAAATATAGCCGTTGAGAATATAGCCGTTTGAAATAAAGCCGTTGGAAATACAGCCGTTTGAATTGTAGCCGTTGGAATTGCAGCGGTTCAAAATACGGCCGTTGGAAATAGCATCGTTCGAAAAATATCAGTTCCAAAAGAATACCCGTTCGAAATAAAGCTGTTGGAAATATAGCCGTTCGAATTGTTGCCGTTGAAAATACGACCGTTGGAAACAGCGTCGTTAGAAAAATATCCGTTGCAAAAGAATACCCGTTGAAAATAAGGTGGTAGTTATAGGAAATCAATAAAATATGGGATGATAGGATATAGGGAATGAGATTTAGGGAAGCTGTTGGAGTATAAAGAGATATAGGGAAGGAATCTTTTAAGGAAGCTCCCCATATGGAGATATAGGGAATGCAATATAGGGAATCTGCTGGAGTTGCTCTAAGAAAGATGATACCATCTAGTATCGTAGAACTGTAAAGTAACCGAACCAATTGTGATCCTATCTTCCCCGTATTTAGAACATCTATAAAATAGAGTTAGTTATTGATTCTTCTATCTTTTCATATGATCTAGAGTCGAATATTAAATATTTCCTCTGTCCTATAATGTAAGACGTATTTTAATTGGTTAAGATAAGGTTTTGACCAATAATTACTCCATTACTATGTGGTTTATGACATAAAATTGATATTATTAGATTCGTATTCAAAAGTGTTTGCTTATAGTTGTGACTTTATGTCACATAAACCATATATTAATAGAGTAACTGAAAGTCAAAGTTTTGTCTTAACCAATCAAAATACGCCTTACATTATGAGACGGTAGGAGTATCTCATATAATGGTATTATCTCTTAAGTTGACTCTACGTGAAGAGTCAATGAATGCAATAGCGTACAAAGGCAATATTGTTGACTCTAAATGCTCTATTCTCTGTAAGAGTTTGTTTTTCACGAAGAGTCAATTTTAAGCTCTCTCTCTCTTCTCCTCCCCTTCCCTCCACATAAGTAATTATCCTATGTGGTATAATAAAGAGTCAGCTGATGTCCGATCCTTATAGATGCCCTTAGTCGTTGTATACTTGCACCGTAAAGTCATGTACCCATCTACGTTTCGAGGCAATGAGACTAGTGCTTTTGCACGCATGGATCCTTACATTAGTCCTCATGATTATAAACATTTTGAATGTTTGCATAACAAAAGTTCATTGCATTGCATCGTTGGACTTCAGTCATCGATGTGTTATGAAACATAATTGGGCGGATAGACAATCTATGTCGATCTAGCACAAAATGGAAAATTAAAAGGAGCTAATAAATTTCCAATATTTCAAACAAGTGTTTGCAACCACTGCTAATATACTAAAATCAGATAAACAGATTTTAGTAAACAGATAATAATTGTGCATGTTTAATTAGGTGCATAGCAATCCGACATTAATTCAAGAGTGGTACACAATACGGATGATTGCATGGTACACATTCGAAAGACGTTCTGTTGGATATCCCATAATCAAGAATCAAGATGAAAGCGAACAAGGGATCAATGGAAACTAAAAGGGGCTTTAAATATTTCTATTATTTATTTATTTATTTAAGGGGAGGCTCCAAGTAATATAAGGGAACCTTCTCTGATTATACATGAGTATGTTCTACATACTGGGAATCGCGGGAAAGGACAACACAATCCTCCTAAATCAGCTGCACTAAATAGTTTGACCTTGAGACGTGCTCCTCTGTTCGGTTTTTATTTGATATTATCGACTCTTATGTGATCCTTATGATGTGATTTTAACCGTTACTTTTAATTATAAATGCAATTATATAAGAATGAAGGGGATTTCTCAATGGCTCATCAATTAAATTATCCTCTCGTAAGAAAGGTCACTGATCTCTTATCAAGGAGAAATCAGAACTATGGATATTTGCTAAGTGCAAAGCGGGTGCACAAGTAGAAGAGAAACTTCCCTAAAAAGACGACGACGAAGACAGAAAGAGAGAGACTGGACGTGCGACACTAGGCGCATGAGCTGTACTTCTCGCCTACAAAGCGACGAGCAGGCTACTTTTGGGATTTCGCATTATCAAGTTTGACACCGAGTGATCGCAAATGTACGTGCGTAATCGATGACGAGATGGATTTGGAACTTTGGATCATTCTAATGCGTGATGTGTGGTCGCGTGGCTCTGAAAATCGACATATACGGCGGCCATGATTTCGTATGGTTGCCGGGGCATGTTTTATCTGCAAATGCACTATAGTACTGTTGTAAGCCTGTTTGTGTTTTTTTTTCTAAACTAGCAAAGTATCTCATGCAATTATGTAGGAAATGACTTTAATTATTTTTAACTTTTTAAACTTTTATGTCATATTAGATTAGTATGAAAAATAAATGTTCAGACGCAAGCTGGGCAACCAATAACTATACTAGGTCAGTAGATTATTTATACGTGATATTAGATCACGTAGAATTAAAGCTTAGATCATAACTAGATGATTATTTATGTGTGATATTAGATTAGTATGTGGAGTTAAGATTTATATCACTGGTCATTATATTGGATCAGTACGCAGACTAAGATCTATCGGCTATGATATATTTAGGCACAGTTATGGAGATTTATTGGTTGTAATCTGTTAACATATAGTTATGAAGATCTATCGGTTATGATTAATTTAGGTGCAGTTATAATGATCTATCAATTGTGATATATTTATATACGGTTACCTCTTTTTATTAGTAGATTTATCGGCTGTGATCCATTTAAGTACGGTTATGATGATCTATCAGTTGTGGTATATTTAAAAGCAGTTATGATGAATTATGGGTTTTTGGGCAGGGTCCCCGCGCTAGCTCGTTTTTGGAGTTTTCCGCATGCGCCGTCAAGGACCAAACTGACACCGTCCAGGGCAGCCACAGTCTTCGCCATCATCACGGACTACGTCGACACCGCCAAGGGCAGCCTCGACGTCCGTCACCATCGAAGTCTACGTCGACACCGCCAAGGGCAACCTCGACGTCCGTCATCGTCGAAGTCTATGTCGACGACGCCAAAACGAGGACTACGCCGACGTTACCAATGATCGTCCCGATGTCCGTTGCCGTCAGGGTCTGCGTCGGCATTGTTAAGGACTGCATTGACGTGCTTAGGAATTTCTCTAAAGATGCCAGAGAATATTTCCGAAGATGCCCGGAATATTCTCCCAAAATATCTTCTATGCATGGAAAATGACGACCACGCCCTTGTAAAAGTCTCTCTCGTGTGAGGGTAAAATTGTAATCTCACATTTCCATCCTCAAACCCTATAAATATCCCCCTAAGGGGTAGAGAGAGGGAGAGGAAAAATCTTGTAACCCTAGCTTAATACTTCAATAGAAGAGTGACTTTCACCTCATCGTACACGAGGGGAGTTTCGTCTCCTCGTACACGGTTCGTGTTTCACCCTGTCGTACACATTTCGTGCCTTAGCTTGACAGACGTTCGGAGGGTCATACTCGCTCGTACTCCTCATGCACCATCGACGGTCGCTGTAGCCGTTCGGGTGTGCCATAAGTTTGCTATCTAGACTTGTATCTATGACATGGGTTATGATATATTTACATACAGTTACGATGATCTATCAATTGTGATCTGTTTAGGTACAACTGTGAAGATCTATTGATTGTGATCTTTTTAGGTACAAGTATAAAGATCTATCGGTTGTGATATGTTTAAGTATAATTATAAAAATTTATCGGTTGTGATATGTTTATGTATAGTTATGAAGATCTATCGGCTGTGATATGTTTTGATATAGTTATGTATTTCCATCAGCCATGATCTATTTACATATAGTTACAAAGATCTGTTGATTGTGGTTTATTTCACTACTGTAGAAATCATTTAATGGGACGCCCCTGTAGAGACCGTTCTGTCAAACAGTCTGTGCAAACATTATCACAAACGGTTCCCAAAACTAACCGTCTAAGAAAACGGTGACCGGGGGTACCCATTAGGCGGGACATTATAGTACAAACAGTTCTTCAAACGAACCGTCCGTAAAAATAGCACAGACGAGTCAAAATTGAAACCGTCTGTACTATTGATGGTTTTACTTCAGAACCTGGAGCCGTCTATATAGGTAGCACTATAAATGCACTTTGCAGTCTCCACCCACCTCAAGCTCAGGCTTCTGCTCTCTGAAACAGAGTACTGTGTAGCAACGGTGCTGCTTGGAGAAGTGGCCGGCGATTTAGACTAAAATGGTGAAATTTTTCAGTGAAAACTCATAGATTCAATGCCATTTTTTAGTCTAAGGCGAGGACTATGTTCTAATTTGGTTTAGATATCTAAATTTATGGTAATTTGTATCTTGACCTAGGTAGATCTAGATTTGTGCATGATGGATGTATAATTGTTTAAATCTAGCTAGACATGATGTTTGTTTTAGATTATTTTACATACGTCATCTAATACATGAATTTTGTTATAATTAGCTCCGAATTTGAAGAAATTTTGCATCATTCGATAATGCAATCTAGAATTGGATAATGCATAATTACATAAATGGGTAGCTTAAATCTAGTGTTTTAGATAAATCTACATATAATTGGGTTTATTCAAAAACCATAAATGGCTAGCTTAAATCGATCTAGGGTTTTAGATTAGTTTACATCTATCTTTTTCATTACATGAACTTTTGAAGCACTATGTGCGGAACCGATCTCGTCCAGAGGGCAGCATCGTTGAAGGTTACACAACCAAAATGGTAGTTGAGTTTTACATCGATTACATAGACCAGCTCGAACCAATAGGTGTACCAATGTCTCACCACGAGGGGAGGCTGCATGGGAAAGGGATCATAGGGAGGAAATCACTCATTGCTGATTATGCCGCATTGTTTCAAGCCCATTTCATAATCTTGCAACACATGACAGAAGTATTCCCGCATATTGAAATACATAAGTACGAGCTACACTGAGAGAATCCAGGCCGTATGGAGGATTGGATCATGAGACAGCACAACCGTAGCTTCACCAACTGGTTGCAGGTGCGAATCACTAATAGCTCAACTGAGAATAATATTTCCTGGTTGGCAAGATGGTCAAGTCACACAATCGTGAAGTTGAAAACATATGACATAAATGGGTACACCTTTTATACTAGAGCACAAGATAGAAAGAGCACGGTACAGAACAACTGTGTCCGCATAGATGCCTTCTAGGACAAACGTGGGGTGTGTGTACTACGGGTACATAGAGGAAATTTGGGAACTCGACTATGTACATTTCAAGATCCCCCTTTTTTGGTGCCGTTGGGTTGCACTCTCAAGTGTTAAGGTTGACAAGTACGGCATGACTACACTGGATCTCGAATGTGCCGCATACAAAGACGAACCATTTGTACTCGCTAAGCAAGTTGTTCAGGTATTTTATGTGCAAGACTCGGCAAATCAAAAGCTACACGTAGTCCTTCAGGGAAAAAGTACGATTGTCGGAGTTGAGAATGTCGTGGACGAAGAAGATTATATTCAATTTGGTGAGTTCCCTCTCGGAGGTCCTTGTGCCCTACACGATGAACAACCTCCGACCGGGGCCACTTGGTAGTTAAAGGAGATGGTCAACCTCTATGATGTAACTCGATTGTAATTTTGGGTTAAAGTAATATGAATGAGCCATAAATTTACAAAAAAAATCATCTCATTAATGCAATTAAAAATTTAATCAGAGAGACAACAACTTGATGCAATTATTTTGTGCAAGAACCAAGTTTTGAACCCTAAACATCTTGATTATAAGTTTACACACCCAACCAATTCACCAATCATCTTGAACTGATAGAGAAAGGTAAGTAATTAATTGTAAGCTACATACCAAGTCATCAATACAGATGGCTCGCAAAGAATAACCGTCTGTAAACATCAGTACAGATGGCTCGTAAAGGTGAACCGTCTGTGCAATTTACAGACGGTCCATAAGGTTGAAACGTTTGTACTAATGGTTAGTACAGATGGTTCGTATACGTGAACCGTTTGTACTAATATTAGTACAGACGATCGTAAGGGTGAACCGTCTATAATAATAGATACATAAGTATCTATTCGGCCCCGAGCCCGCGCCGCCTTAATTTCATTCTAAACCCTAGCTCCCGCTCTTTCTCCAGAGCCGCCTTCGCCGCTGCTCCTCCCTGTCGCTCCTCGCCAACATCGCCCAGCTTCCCCTCTCCTCGCCGATGCTGTCGCCCGGCCTCCCGACGCTGACAACCGCTACCCGGCGTCCCCGTCACTCCTCGCTGACACCGCCGCGCCCAGCCTCCCCGACGCCGCCTCCCCGATGCCGCCGCCCGGCCTCCCTGACACCGCGCTGTCCTCCCTGACGACCTCCCCCACGCCGGCGTCCTCCACAAGTCCAAGAAGGTATATCCATTTTAGCCTTCAAAATGTTCTCTGTTTTCAATCAGTAGTGTTCTTGAAAGTTTGATTTTGCGTAGTATTGAAAAAATGTTGATTTGTGTAAATTTTCCATCTCAGCCTCCCAGGGTTGAGCAGCTTCAATGAGGTTTATTTAGTTGCACATTCTAATTTCAAGATGATTTTGTTGATTGTGCTAATTAGTGATTAGTACCCATTCCAATGAAATCTCATTCGGCTAACTATCCAGCACTTTGGAGACAGATCTGAGACTCCACTAAACTCTTGTAAGATTTATGAATAAGTTACTCCTTTAGATATATTCTGTATGGATTGTTTTCATGATCGCTCCACAGCGTTGGATATATTGAATAGTAGATTTAGAACAAATAACTTCTGCAGCAAATAAACTAAAACTTGGTGCGTAGATGATACTGCTATGTGGCTTATTGAGATGATATTGCTATGTGGCTACTAAGTTTCAATTTTGTTTTGCTTTCTGCGATGCTTGCAAGGGAAACCAAACCTAATAGTGAATGTATGATTTGAAATTTGGCAAAATCCACTGCTTAACCTTCTGAAATTCTAGTGAATGTATGCTCTGAAATTTCCACTGCTTGGTCTTTTAGCATGTGTAGATAATTTGTATCGGTACTAGAATGTACCAAGTTGCCAAGCTTTAAGCATGTGTTGATTAGCATCCACCTTGAGAATAAGTGAGCAACAAAGAGATATTTAAAAGAAATCCAAACAAGGAACTTACCAAATTATCAAGAAATTCATCAGAACCCGAGGTGCATCGGGAGCAACCGAACAAGCATGTATGTTCGTTTCATCTCCCTTAATTTGCATATAAAATCTCTGAGTGGCCGGCGCTAGCTATGCCATCCAAATAGACTTCTAACTTCCTATTTTGAAGATGGCATATGAATTTCTTAATTTTGAAAATAGTTGTCAATTTCTTAATTTCTTAAAATAGCATATGAATTTTTCCTATTTTGAAGATAGCCTCTGGAGATGAACGTGAAGTGCCTTAGGATGAACTGCTTCTTGAACAAGCTGCAGAGGCATCATCTCATGAGCAAGCAGATGAAACGGGGGTGCAGAAGCGAAAGCGAGGTAGACGAGGCAAAAGCCAAATGCCCACATGTCACTACACCATAACTCACGTCAATGAGGAGGGTGTGTCCATATTGTTGGAAATATGCCCTAGAGGCAATAATAAAGTTGTTATTATTCTATTTTCATGTTCATGATTAAGTTTATGTTCTATGCTAAAATTGCATTGGTTCTTGAATATGAGATTCAGAGGAAAACCTAATTGCATGTGTGGAATAATAAACACCATTCAGATCCCTAGTCAGGCCTCTGGACTAGCTCATGTATTGTTGATGATCTTGTTTTCCTGATCATGGGCATTGTTAATGTAACAAGGATGCCGGCAATAATGGGAACACATTGTTAGGGTAACAATGGTGTTGGATAGACCCCTTATGAGATACTGCGAGATCACTTCGTCAATATGTTGTCAGTATCTTCTCATGATGTGTTAACGTTTACTTGCGTCCTTAGACCATGAGAATATCATAGACCCGGATACCGGATGGTTGCTTTGGGGTCATCAAACGTTACGCCGTAACTGGGTAATTATAAAGGTGACTTCCAGGTACACCAGAAAGTATATCGTGGTTCTAGATATGTCAAGACTGGGATTTGCCCATCTGGCGATGGAGAGATACACTCTGGGCCCACTCGGTATTACGGTGTCCAGCATCGCCTGGCCAGGTATTGTGACTAAAAGGTTAGTCACGGGGATACCGGAATACGGAAACGAGAAAAGAGTACAAACCGGTAACGAGGATAACTAGGTATGGTGATCAAGGAGTTGATCACAGGGATACCGTCAAAGTCTCGCCTCGGGTTGTGTAATGTATCGTGAGGCAAAAGGAATTGTATGCGACAATACAAGGTTTGCTCGATAAAGATCTTCGATGATATGTGGGAGTCGTTATGGGTGTCCAGATCCCGCTGACGATTATTGACCGGAATGTATTCCGGACATGTCCACATATACTCGAACCTATAGGGTCACACGCTTAACGTTTTAGCGACATTTAGGAATGCTATGATTTATGGAGAACGAGAGAGAAGGGTTCCGGAAGTGTTTCGGATGATCTCGAAAGTGTTCCGGGAGGTCCCGGATGGTTCCGGTGATGTCCGGAAGTGTTCCAGAAAGTATTGGAAGGTTCTAGGAGGTTCTGGAAGGTTCTAGAAGGTTCTAGAAATTCTAGAAGGTTCTGGAAGGTTCTAGAAATTCTAGAAGGTTCTAGAAGGTTCTGGAAGGTTCTAGAAGGTTCTAGAAGGTTCTGGAAGGTTCTAGAAATTCTAGAAGGTTCTAGAAGGTTCTAGAAATTCTAGAAGGGTGTCCCTGCTGGAGTAGGACTCCACCTGCCTAGGGAGAGCTGCCCCAACCCCTATAAATCGAGGGGCAGGGCACCTCAAAGGGTATCCCAAGCAGCCCCAGAGGCAGCCCTAGTCCCTTGGACTAAACCCTAGGCCGGCCATCTCTAGATTGGCCACAGCCTTCTTTTTCTCTCTCTTCTAGATTGGATCTAGTACAGCTGCCGGCGCGCTGCTGCTTCTCCTTCTCGTAGATCCCCGCTGTTCTTGTGTGCTGGTCCACACATTACCGCGGTATCGCTGATCCGGTACGCGTGGATACCTCGGAGACGTCGTATACTTCGGCGTTTGATCGGGCGAACTATTCACGAGGAGATCGCTCTCGCGGCTGGGAGGTATAACCTAGCTGCGGGAGTCTGCGGACTTCATCGACATCGGTCAACTTTTCCGCTGCATTGACGTGATCGTCGAAGGTATGATATCGTTACCTACACCTCGATAGTGTTTCTTGGTTTGGTTCGTGCGCGAAAAATTTTGTTTTGCGTAGCGCGTTCCCCAACAGTGGTATCAGAGCGGTTCTATGCGTAGTTGTAGGTACGACTAGAGCATATGTGATATGCGGCATTGCACATATGATGTGCGGGGTGTTAGATGAGATCTACCACCAGATTTTCTTGTTGTTTCCCTCTCATTGCAAAATTTTGATCTCGGCGGCATCGTGAAATTTTCAGAGGTCCGGCGAACCTTACGATCTTCGGATCGAGACATGCTAAGGATGACTTTGGTTTCACTTTAGTTGAGAAAGATAAATTTGCAATGAGCGGGCTTGTAGATGTGATCTACACGGGGGTCATGCGTATGACGAAGTTTAGTATGGGGTTCGAGATTTCCGAGTCTCCAATTCCAGACACCCCGACAGTTAAATAACTGCAAGAGCAATCATGCTTATGGTAACGTAGGTAGCAAACGGTTTGCAACGTAGCCATAAAGCCACGTATTGTAGCATAAACGTTAGAGGCGTCTAACTTGTTTTTGCAGGGTATGCATGTGATGTGGTATAGCCTATGTGATGCAATGTGATTGTATGAGATGCAAAGTGTTTGTAATTTTAATTTTGTCATGACCTGCGTGTCATGAGTACGGCAATCGGCAGGAGCCAATACGATTGTCATTATTTATTATATTGACCTACGCGTCAACTAGAAAGCCATGTAATGCATTTATTTTATTAGCTATGTGATAGCAAATAGTTGTAATCGAAGGACATGGTGGTGACAATCTTACATCGATGGACCTCGACGCTACGTCGTACGCGAAGAAGGAGTTCTCCGCCAAAAGATGTTGAAGAAGTCTTCTTCAACAAAAGAGGCTATACCATATCACAATAATTTAAATGCATGTGATGTTAATCCCTTTTATGCACCTTGTTTGATGCGTGGTAGACGTTGTTAAATAGGGTGATCCCTCACACAAATATCAAAGTAGTTAGTGTTCTTCCAAGTGTAGCACCGTCTGGAGTATTTGCCATTCTGAGGTGCGCCATGTCACATGGGTACGATAGGTTTGACATATATGAGGCGGGCGCGAACCGTTCGCGCAGCAGAGCACTCGGTTGTCTTGACGAGCTTTGCAAGATCGTCTTGGGCTCGGAACACACCCATCGAAAGATGAACAAGAGTCATATGGGATATGATTGGCATGTTGACCTACCGGTCTCGTTATTCCATCATCAGTGATGTCACATCAATGGTGGAGTAAGTGAGTCGTGGATCTTGAATCACTAATAATCAATTATGAGGGATATTGGTTTTAGTGGGAGCTTACTCTAATTAAGTGTTAATTTGAGTTGCTTTAATCATGAACAATGTCTAAAGTGTATTTGTTTTTAAGTTGTAGATCTATGGCACCCGTAACCACCTTTCCACTATGCGCGTTGCTTGAGAAAGAAAAACTGAATTCATCTGGGAACAACTTTACGGACTGGTACCGTAATGTGAGGATTGTCCTCAAGAGTGCCAAGAAGGACTATGTCCTATCGCAAACTCTCGGTGAACTCCCCGCTAACGCTACAGATGATGAGACTCGTATCTATCAATCTAAGAGCGATGATTCCATTGCAGTACAGTGTATCATGCTTGCCTCCATGGAACCTGATCTTCAAAAGCGTTTTGAGAATTGGGCTGCTTATGAATTAATCCAGGAGATGAAAGCTTTGTTTCAGAAGCAAGCAAGGACTGAAAGATATGAGATATCCAAAGCCTTGTTTGAATGCAAGATGGCTGAGGGCAGTTCAGTGAGTCAGCACGTACTTAGATTGTCTGGGTACGCGCAAAGGTTGGATGCGCTAGGTTTTCCAATCTCCCAAGAGTTGGGCACTGATCTTGTTCTTGCTTCCCTCCCTCCGAGCTATAGTAGCTTCATCATGAACTACAACATGAATGGGATGGAAAAGAGTATGGGTGAATTATTCACTATGCTTAAAACTGCTGAGAGTGGAATCCAGAAGGACGCCAATCATGTGATGATGGTGAATAAAACAACCAACTTCAAGAAGAAGGGCAAGTCTAAGAAAAAGGGCAAATCCAAGGGTGCTAGTATGACTGACACGCCTAAGAAGTCCAAGACTGGTGCCACTTCTGATGTTGAGTGCTTCTTCTGTAAAGAGAAGGGACACTGGAAGAGGAACTGCAAGAAATATCTGGCAGAAAAGAAGAAGTCTGGAAAGTCCAGCTCAGGTATGAGTGTCATACATGTTATTGATGTATTCCTTGCTGGTCCACAATGTAATTCTTGGGTATTGGATACCGGATCGGTTGCTCATATTTGCAACTCGATGCAGGAACTACAGAGGCCTAAGCGACTGGCAAAGGATGAGGTGACGATGCGCGTCGGGAACGGAGTAAAAGTTGCTGTGCTCGCCGTCGGTGTCCTACCTCTACATTTATCTTCAGGATTTATATTAGAGCTTAGTAATTGTTACTATGTTCCGGCCTTGAGCAAAAACATTATTTCTGGATCATGTTTGTTGCAAGACGGTTATTCGTTTAAGTCTGAGAACAATGATTGTTCGGTTTATATGGATAATATGTTTTATGGCCATGCTCCCGTTGTGAATGGGTTATTTATTATGAATCTTGATGGTAATACACACATCCATAACACTGACGCTAAACGTCGCAAGATAATCGATTCGAATTCTACTTATTTGTGGCACTGCCGTTTGGGTCATATTGGAAAGAAGCGCATGAAGAAACTCCATTGTGATGGACTTTTGGAGTCATTTGATTATGAATCATTTGACACTTGCGAGCCTTGTCTAATGGGTAAAATGACTAAAACGCCGTTCACAGGCCACGTAGAACGGGCGACTGACTTATTGGAGATCATACATACGAATGTATGTGGTCCAATGAGTATAGCTGCACGCGGTGGATTCCTCTACTTCATTACCTTCACGGATGATTTGAGTAGATATGGGTATATCTATTTGATGAGACATAAGTCTGAAACCTTTGAAAAGTTCAAAGAATTTCAGCATGAAGTAGAAAATCATCGTAACAAGAAAATCAAGTTTCTGCGATCAGATCGCGGAGGGGAGTATTTGCGTTACGAGTTTAGCGAACATCTGAAGAGCTGCGGAATTGTTTCACAGCTTACGCCTCCCGGAACGCCACAGAGGAATGGAGTGTCCGAGAGACGTAATCGAACCTTGTTGGACATGGTAAGATCGATGATGTCATTAACTGAACTGCCATTGTCTTTTTGGGGTTATGCTTTAGAGACTGCCGCTTTTACACTAAATAGAGCACCATCTAAATCCGTTGAAACGACACCATATGAGATATGGCATGGGAAGAAACCCAACTTGTCTTTTCTTAAAATTTGGGAATGCGATGCATATGTAAAGCGTTTACAACCAAATAAGCTTGATCCCAAATCGGATAAATGCTTCTTTGTTGGTTATCCCAAAGGAACTGTTGGGTATTCCTTCTATCACCGCGCCGAAGGCAAAGTGTTTGTCGCAAAGAACGGTGTGTTTCTCGAGAAAGAGTTTCTTGCGAAAGGGGTGAGTGGGAGGATAGTGCAACTCGACGAGATTGGTGAATCTTCGTCATTAGGTCAAAGTGATGCAACGCCGGAAGTGGTTCCGGAGTTTCCCACAATGACTGATACGGAAGCCCCTACATGTGATGTAGAGACTTCAGTCGAGCCAGCAGCTGAACCACGAAGGTCTGGTAGGATTCGCACGAAACCACAGTAGTTTTCGGACGAGGTATTGTTGTTAGACAACGATAAGCCTGCGACCTATACGGAAGCAATGATGGGCCCTGACTCCGTTAAATGGCTAGACGCCATGAAATCCGAGATAGAATCCATGTACGAGAACCAAGTTTGGAGCTTGGTGGACCCTCCTGAAGGCGTGAGGCCTATCGAATGTAAATGGATCTATAAAAAGAAAACAGACGCGGATGGGAATGTATACATCTATAAAGCTCGACTTGTCGCAAAGGGTTTCCGACAAGTTCAAGGAGTTGACTACGACGAGACATTCTCTCCCGTAGCGATGCTTAAGTCTGTTCGGATTCTTCTAGCGATTGCTGCATATTTCGATTACGAGATATGGCAAATGGATGTCAAAACAGCGTTCCTGAATGAGAAGCTAACCGAGGACATGTATATGATACAGCCCGAGGGTTTTGTCAATCCAAAGGATGCTGGAAAGGTATGCAAACTTCAGAGATCCATCTATGGACTGAAGCAAGCATCACGGAGTTGGAATCTTCGCTTTGATGAAGTGGTCAAAGGGTTTGGCTTCATCAGGAACTGCGAAGAGGCTTGTGTTTACAAGAAAGTAAGTGGGAGCGCAATAGCATTTCTAATACTCTATGTGGATGACATATTGTTGATTGGGAATGATGTATCTTTTCTTGACAATATTAAGACTTCGTTGAAAAATAGTTTTTCAATGAAAGATTTAGGCGAGGCAGCATACATATTAGGTATAAAGATCTATAGAGATAAATCAAAGCGCCTAATAGGGCTAAGCCAGAGTACATATATAGATAAAGTACTGAAGAGGTTCAGTATGGAAAACGCCAAGAAGGGGTTCTTGCCGATATCGCATGGGAAAAGTTTGAGCAAGAATCAGTGTCCTTCGACAACTGATGAGCGAGAACGCATGAGTAAGATTCCATACGCATCCGCGATTGGGTCAATCATGTACGCCATGATATGTACAGGACCAGATGTGTCCTATGCTCTAAGTGTTACGAGCAGATACCAGAGTGATCCAGGTCATGATCATTGGACAGCAGTGAAGAATATCCTAAAGTACCTGAAGAGGACTAAGGATATGTTTCTCGTATACGGTGGTGACGAAGAGCTCGTTGTAAAGGGTTACACCGACGCCAGCTTTGTCACAGATCCGGACGATTTTCGATCTCAATCAGGCTTAGTGTATACACTGAACGGTGGCGCAGTGAGCTGGAAGAGTTCCAAGCAGGACACTGTGGCGGATTCTACAACGGAGGCTGAGTATATCGCCGCTTCAGAAGCGGCAAAGGAGGGCGTTTGGATTAAGAAGTTCGTCACCGAGCTTGGTGTGGTTCCGAGCGCGCTGGATCCTATGGAGCTCTATTGTGACAATAGTGGCGCCATAGCTCAGGCCAAGGAGCCAAGGTCCCACCAGAAGTCCAAACATATACAACGCCGATTCCACATCATTCGTGAATTGGTGGAGCGTGGAGACGTAAAGATATGCAAAATACACACGGATCTGAATGTGTCAGATCCGCTGACGAAGCCTCTACCACAAGCAAAGCATGAGCAACACCGGAATGCCATAGGTGTTAGGAGCTTAAGCATTGGCTAGATTATTGACTCTAGTACAAGTGGGAGACTGTTGGAAATATGCCCTAGAGGCAATAATAAAGTTGTTATTATTCTATTTTCATGTTCATGATTAAGTTTATGTTCTATGCTAAAATTGCATTGGTTCTTGAATATGAGATTCAGAGGAAAACCTAATTGCATGTGTGGAATAATAAACACCATTCAGATCCCTAGTCAGGCCTCTGGACTAGCTCATGTATTGTTGATGATCTTGTTTTCCTGATCATGGGCATTGTTAATGTAACAAGGATGCCGGCAATAATGGGAACACATTGTTAGGGTAACAATGGTGTTGGATAGACCCCTTATGAGATACTGCGAGATCACTTCGTCAATATATTGTCAGTATCTTCTCATGATGTGTTAACGTTTACTTGCGTCCTTAGACCATGAGAATATCATAGACCCGGATACCGAATGGTTGCTTTGGGGTCATCAAACGTTACGCCCTAACTGGGTAATTATAAAGGTGACTTCCAGGTACACCAGAAAGTATATCGTGGTTCTAGATATGTCAAGACTGGGATTTGCCCATCCGGCGATGGAGAGATACACTCTGGGCCCACTCGGTATTACGGTGTCCAACATCGCCTGGCCAGGTATTGTGACTAAAAGGTTAGTCACGGGGATACCGGAATACGGAAACGAGAAAAGAGTACAAACCGGTAACGAGGATAACTAGGTATGGTGATCAAGGAGTTGATCACAGGGATACCGTCAAAGTCTCGCCTCGGGTTGTGTAATGTATCGTGAGGCAAAAGGAATTGTATGCGACAATACAAGGTTTGCTCGATAAAGATCTTCGATGATATGTGGGAGTCGTTATGGGTGTCCAGATCCCACTGACGATTATTGACCGGAATGTATTCCGGACATGTCCACATATACTCGAACCTATAGGGTCACACGCTTAACGTTTTAGCGACATTTAGGAATGCTACGATTTATGGAGAACGAGAGAGAAGGGTTCCGAAAGTGTTTCGGATGATCTCGAAAGTGTTCCGGGAGGTCCCGGATGGTTCCGGTGATGTCCGGAAGTGTTCCGGAAAGTATTGGAAGGTTCTAGAAGGTTCTGGAAGGTTCTAGAAGGTTCTGGAAGGTTCTAGAAGGTTCTAGAAATTCTAGAAGGTTCTGGAAGGTTCTAGAAATTCTAGAAGGTTTTGGAAGGTTCTAGAAATTCTAGAAGGTTCTAGAAGGTTCTAGTGGAGTTGGACTCCAACTCCAACAGGGTGTCCCTGCTGGAGTAGGACTCCACCTGCCTAGGGAGAGCTGCCCCAACCCCTATAAATAGAGGGGCAGGGCACCTCAAAGGGTATCCCAAGCAGCCCCAGAGGCAGCCCTAGTCCCTTGGACTAAACCCTAGGCCGGCCATCTCTAGATTGGCCACAGCCTTCTTTTTCTCTCTCTTCTAGATTGGATCTAGTACAGCTGCCGGCGCGCTGCTGCTTCTCCTTCTCGTAGATCCCCGCTGTTCTTGTGTGCTGGTCCACACATTACCGCGGTATCGCTGATCCGGTACGCGTGGATACCTCGGAGACGTCGTATACTTCGGCGTTTGATCGGGCGAACTATTCACGAGGAGATCGCTCTCGCGGCTGGGAGGTATAACCTAGCTGCGGGAGTCTGCGGACTTCATCGACATCGGTCAACTTTTCCGCTGCATTGACGTGATCGTCGAAGGTATGATATCGTTACCTACACCTCGATAGTGTTTCTTGGTTTGGTTCGTGCGCGAAAAATTTTGTTTTGCGTAGCGCGTTCCCCAACACATATTGCCTCTGAACGCTTGAGCGGCATTCCTTAGAGCATGCGCTGCACTTAGGAGGACAAAGGTCCGGATAATGTACACCAACTAGAAGACAGTGCCGCGGAGCGAAAAAGCGTTCCTGTGGGGCATAATCAAAAATTTATTTGACTTCCCCGAAGTTGCCTTGGAGGCCGTGGAAAGACAGGCAATAGCTAAGATGCACAAGGCGTGGAAGACCTTCAAGAGCGAGCTTTACAACACATACGTGAAGCAGGATCTTATGCCCTATCGACAGCACCCGAAGGCTTATGGGTACTTGCAGAATCAATGAGCAGAGTTTGTGGAGAGGTGCCACTCAAACGAGTTTGTGCAGCAAAGTCAAGCTAACAAGGTGCACCAGGCACACAACACTCACCCCCATAGGCTCGGCACCGGTGGGTACGCCCGCAAAGAGTTGGATTGGGACAGAGAAGATGAGCAGGTAGCTCGGGAGAATCGCTCCACATCGTTTTCCTAGATCCAAGAGAGGTAGGCTTGAAACTAGTACTGAGGGAGGACCGACCTCTCGGCCGATGGCACCATCGCCTTCTGGAAGCCCGAAACCGAGAGAGTGTCCGAAATGATCTTGCACCTTTCAGAAGAATCCTCTCAAGGAACATTCCAGCCATCCAGTGAAAAATATATACTAACCTCAGGTCTAAAAAACAAAGAGCACCCCGGTCGCATGCGTGACATAGGGGTTACAGTTCCATGGAAGTTGGGGTTTCCTGACGATGCCGATTCATACAGGCGCCGAGCGAGAACCAAGGCTAAGCGCGACGCAGCCAAGCGTGAACAGATGAAAAGGGAGCTCATTGCTGAAATATATTCAGATCTCGAAGAAACGATCGATGCAAGGGTAGAAGAGCAGGTACATCAGCTCAGACAGCAGGAAGCACCCGTCGAGGACTTACGCAGCCCTGTGGGCTCATCCCCGGGGGCTCAGTGCTGGAGTAGCTGCGCATCTGCGCAACAAGACTCTCCAGGTGGCGGCCCTAGCGAGAGATTACCTATCAAAGATCCTGCACATGATGTCCATCCTGGCGGCAACGACTTTCCAGATGACGTCTACCAAGGCGGCAACAACTTTCCACATGACGTCCCTTGTGACAGTTTTCTTGTGGACGGCATAGATGTGGCCACCAAGTGAAAGCTCCTGGTGCCCACCGCTTTTGGCTCCAATCACATGCTTGAGGCTGGCACAGGGTTGGCATTTCCATGCGGCGGAGAACAGATGATGCACAGAGTCCCGCTATCGACGGGCAACGCCAAGATGTCAGTGGACATGGTGTATTCGAATTGTTCATCATAGCCACTTCCTATACCCCCAGAGGATGACATCACGACACTGGGGCAAGCTGTCCACACATTCAACCAGTGGCCGAAGAAGTACATCTCTTTGGTTGCCCCTACACCGCCTCCACTACCGCTTTCTCCAATACGTGACGGGAAGACCTTCTCACTTCATGCTGCTCCACTGGAGGTGAAATCGGCTTTCATACAATCTCAGCAAGAACTGTCCTCCAAATCGGCACCTCTCGCCAAGGTCAAGGGCAGAAGTATGAAAAAGTCGATGAAGGGCAAGGGCAAAGACGCAGAAGAAGAACCCCCAATAACAAGCTACGAGAAGGGGCAGCCATTAGTGACCCAATCAGAATTAGAGCGATTTGGTTGGGCATCTTAGATTGTGTATGATTTTTACATGAAGAGGATCAATGAGGACAAGCATCTTCTAGACAATATCAACATAAGGTTCGAGTGGCAACATTTCCTCCATTCAGGTGGAACCTTCGTCGTGCCCTTCGATGAGTTATCCCTCCTCTTCCGTCACGATGCCCTTAATATTGGCCTACTAAGATGCTGGACACAGTAAGTGTTTTGAATAATGGTCTATGCTAAATGAACTGCCTAGCTCATTGATACGCTCTTTCAATAACATTACTCTTATGTGTAGGCATATGATTCAAGAAGGCAGAAAAGACAATCCGAATATTGGATTCCTCGATCCACAAGTGGTGGTATACACACTAGTCGAATACAAGCCGGAAGAGGTCGAGGAGTATATTACGCAGGCCATGCTCGTTCTCTGTACTAAGCACCTCATTCTTCTGCCCTACAACTATAGATTTCACTGGATGCTCGTTTGTATCGATCCACAATATCAACATGTCGTGTACTTCGATTTCAGGAACTACCCACCAGGGAATTACGCAGATCTGACGAAGGTGCTCAATGTGGCATTAGCGAAGTATGTTTCAAAGAGGGGATTTGCAAACACAGAAGCCCGAACTGACCCACTGATATCATTTCCCAGTAATAATTCCTCCGTCCTCCATGAATAATGCTCTCACACGTTGTAATATGTATTCCGTACAACTAAAATTACCATACAAGTAGGCAAATTTCTGCAATGCCACAAGCAGCCGCCGGGTAACAAACTCTGTGGGTACTATGTGGCCCAATATATGTTGCAAATTGTAATGACCCTATTTTTTAACACACGAGATCAGTGAAGATCATCGTGTATAATCGGATTTCTTCTCATAATAAGCATGCATCTAGGTCGTTTATTTTGGGTCAATTCGAAAACCCTAGAAGTGTGACATAAAAACCACTTTAAATAGAGTTGCGAAACCAACCTCACCGAAACATAACCTTAGTGATTTTCCTAAGTCCTAAACGCATCCGAGAAACATCAGGTTTTCAGATCAATTAAAGTTTGGCTTGACTCAATAGAACCTTAGGATCTTGATTGAAACCCTTAATCATTTTTTCCGACAGATTCAAATCTACCAAATTGAGTCAATTCTCTTTCCTACAACTAATTGAAATGTCTCATAAAAGAGTTACTGGTATAACCACACGTGTATACAAATTTTAACAAAGGTTGTGGGAACGATTGAAGTTAGATTTTGTTTAAAAACATTCCTTCAGCTACTTCCTCTAAAGCACCAATTTATAGCTCTGATATGAGTTAGGTTGTCTTACGAGCATTCAGAAGAGTTGCCAATGCCGTAAAGACCCTGTACAAGCTTTTCAATTTTGAAAATCCCTTGAACCATTGTTTCTTCATGTGATAAACTGCAAATAAACTTAAATAGCAAAAGAATAGCCCTCCTTCCACGTAGCAGGCATGCAGCTCACCATCAGCACCCTTTCTTCTCTCCCAGCGCCGCATCTCTTCTTCTCGGCAACTCCTCTCCCCAATTCTTTCTTCCTCAATTGATTCCTCCGACAACGAAGCTTCCTTTCCTCCCCGCCCATGGCGGCGCCTCCGTAGCCACCAGCCCGAGCACCCCGTCACCGGTGCTCTACCACCGGCAGCCCCCCCCAACACCGCCGTCTCCCCTAGCGCCACCTCGCCCGCAGCTCACCGCCGCCACTGACAGAGCACCGTCGTCGGCCTTGCCACTGCCGCCCGTGCTCCGGACCTAAGCCCGCGCCACAGTCCTCCCAAAGCCCTGCTCCTCGCCGGCCTTGCCGCGCAACCCCTCCTGAGCCTCGCCTCACCACCGCGGTGCGCCTCCCTTTCCCCGAGCACTCGCGCGCCGCTCCCCTCGCCACTGCTCAAGCCGCCGCCCCACCGCGAAGCTCCTCCGCAGCTCGTCCCCTCCACCGAGCTCTACTCCGGCCGCAGCTTCTCCACGCCCTCATCCCCACGCCACCTCACCGTCGCCCGACCGGGCACTCCCGCGGCGACTCCTGCCCCGAGCCCGAGCCGGCGACCTCCCACCAGCAGCTCACCGTCGGCCACCCTGGATCCGAGCCCACCGCCGCCGGGTCGTCTCCCTCCACCACCAGCACAGCTGACGCCGGCGACCTCCCAGAAGCTTCCCCGACGCCTCTCTCTTCAACCCCCGGTCCCTCTTCTTCCTCAGGCACATCAAGACCCAGAGCCCGCAAGCGCCGCCACCGACGGGGTGAGCCCCGTTCGCCCCTGACCATTCTTCCCTCTACTCTTCTTCCAAGTGTTCCTGTGCTTGTTGTCCGAGTAAATTTGATAAGATAATTTCAATGTTCTAACGGCTGACCGAAATCCGTTGGTAGTTGGTGATGAATCTGAGTAGTAGTTAGTCAATCAACGTCTTAACGTCCTAATGATCACTGCTAAATTATTCACTGCAATCGTTAATACTGGTGGTTAGTCCTATTAGTCCTATCTGAACAATTAATTAACACAACAGTCGGTTAAGGCTAAGTGAGCAGCAGCTAAGCATTTCTAAAAGGCAGTGCATGTGTTCTTTGTATACTGATGCCCGATTAAAACTAGCTGCTGTTTAGTTATCATAAGTAACACCTTGACTGTACTAACTACCTTAGTGGCTTACCTCAATTCAAGGTACCTTTATACATGTCTGTTTATGACTCGTTTACTGTACTCAATCATCGACTTGTTAATGTCAAAAACAAGGACATTGTTTCCGACACACTTAACCCTAATGATCAGTTAAGTAATTAGATTACTCAATGCCTAACTAATCACTGTTGAGTTGATAAGTGTGCTTTGATTCGATTAAGATCAGATT
This sequence comes from Stipa capillata, assembly GCA_019208055.1. NCBI lineage: Eukaryota > Viridiplantae > Streptophyta > Magnoliopsida > Poales > Poaceae > Stipa > Stipa capillata. Next base: position 99,616 of record JAGXJF010002800.1, read on the forward strand.
AATTAACTGCTTTTATAATGCATATGCTCATGGTTGATGTTTGTTCTTTGCACACAATGGTCAATCAACAGTTAAGGCTAGCTCCTAATTAGGGTTAATTAAGTCAATTCCAATGCAGGTTAATTGACTAAGGATTCAATAAGCAGTAGCTGAACTTATTTAACAACCACCTAAAGTCGAACTTAGTCCTACCCTGCTTATTACCGCGTGATGTTGAGCGCTAATACTATACTGAAAACACTAGTAATGGGATGCTATATTCACTGAACTACAGATTTTTCTAATGAGTTGTACCCACCATCACCAGTACTTGATGACCCCAATATTTAACCTAAATGAAGTAATGCAAAATTTTGATGCACTGTTTTGATTACTGTTTAAGGAACAGAGCTTGATACCATTATTGAATGGCGTGGTTGGATAAATCCTAATGACCAGAACTTAGCGCTAAGCTTGTTTCTTATGCCCGTGCGTACACACTAAATTAGTTCAGGCAGTGCATTGTTAATAGTAGTAGTACTTATAGTACTAAAGAAAACAACAATGAGAAAACGGAAAAAAAGGATAAAACTAGTTTGGCCCACATGTCATATCTACTAAGTAGGAATATTAGAGAATCTAACTTAGCCGTCAAAATTAACATGCTTGATGTCATAATTTGCCTAAGGACTAGCGTATAACCATGTATTCATGCTCTCACATGCTACAACTAGGAATAATTTTGGAAGTTAACTCATCCTCAAAGTTTAAACGCCAAACCTTAAAATCACCATCACTCGAGATATATATACATCCGAATCAAGCGATTCGAATTGCGTTAGCTCCATAATAACCTTTAACACATATTAAGATGCATTTCAGACATAATGTCATATCACTTCTTGCTGGTATTGATTGCATATCCCTTTTTGTTGTTTTTCTGCTTTTCGGCATTCTTATTGTTAGAACCGGGCAACGAGGAGTATCACAAAGGTGAACCTCAATACAACCAAGGTTTCAACCAGCAAGGCAAGCTCTGCAAAAGCTCGCTAAGATTCCTAACTTCTTGAGTTGTGGTTCTGAATGAGTGATGTATTGATTGCTTGTTATTCTCTGCTCATACCTGTGACGTTGGTTCTACTAGCATGAGTAGAGTGCTATGGCTGAGGCCCTGTGGTCGAGTGGATCTTGGAAAGTTGGGATGGGGTGTCACGGATGAGTCGAGGATCGAGGTAATATGCGCCCCAGTCGTCTCTAGTCGGTTCCTGCAGGGCCGAAGGCGAGGTGGCATATGTACCCTAGTCGTATCCCTAGTCGATTCCGGGCGTGACACTACCTGTGGTCATGGTAGTCGAGGGCCGAGGTAATATGCACCCTAGTCGTCTCTAGTCGATGCCTGTGGGGTCGAAGACGAGGTGACATATGTACCCTAGTCGTACCCCCAGTCGATTACTGTACTTGGTTATGTCTAGATTCGAAGGTCGAGGTATATGTTCTACCCAGTCGTCCTCTAGTCGAATCAGATTTTGGTCCTGTCAATTGGCTATGTCTTGGTGGATTAGCTAGAGATTGACTTTATGCTTTGTTGACTTGTGATGATTATCCTGGATAATGCATGGATGATTCACTTATTATTGTTGATCTGAGATGATTGGTTTATCATGCTCATGAACTGTTATTACCTTTCTCATTAATGTTCATGCCATGTTTAATCCATTAATAATGCCATGCTTACCTGTTGTGTTACAAGCTTATTCATTGCCATGCTTAAGTAAGTTGGGATGAGCCTACAAAGCATCTTGCCAGTACGAAAGTACTGAAGGAATTCGATTCCTAATTGTTGCAGGTGAACCTTCGGTAGGAGAATACTTCAATGCTGCAAATGCGGATTTTGATGCTTAGCTTGCGTAGGTTTGCATCTGAGGTCAACAAGGGGTTATGGGTACACTTTTGGAGATGGTTGTGGTAGCCATCTCGGGTATTTTAATGCGTTTCCGCTGCTGCCCTTGTTATCGTTTTGCATGTTTATCGACTTTCAGGTCGAGTTGTATGTAAGTTAAATACTGCCCCGAGTATGGGATGTGTTATAATTATCTGGTAATCCTTCTCTTGTAGAGTTTTGTGATGGTATTCGAGTTGTTTCTAAAAGCTGCCCAGGTACAATGCGTGTATGTGATGAAGTGCTTGGGTATGCCGTGAAGAATTACCACGGTTCTTTCTTTCACTGAGTCGAGTAGCTGTCGGTTGAGTGACCCGCTGGCTGAGATGCGAGGCCGGCCAGGCAGGGTGTGGGTGTATTCCACCGGGCCTTCGGGTGACCCACTAGCTTTCGAGCTAGGTTAGGGTGAGGGTGGACTCACCGGGCTCCTCCGCTTCTATTCTGCCTAGTGGATTTGAGAACGGTTCTAAGTCTTCACAGGATTTTGACATCTTATGTGGCTTTGGGAAGTTTTGTCGCTTCCGGCCGGCTTGCGTTGGGCAGGTGTCGGATCACTCCGCCTCGGTGAGTACGGCGCAGGTACCGTGCCACCAGGTCAACTGATCCTTCGGTCCTTGGCGACAATCCGTTACCCTAATCATATCTGATTTCGGAGTCCGTTACAGCTTGGTATCAGAGCCGAACTGACCGTAGGGCAAACCTTGCAGGTGGACGTTAGTGTTAGGACTCGGTGTCTCCGAGAAATTTATTTGTAAAAACTAAAAACTATATGCAAAAACTATAAGTAGATTTCTTCTTTACTTCTTACCCCCATCTGACTTAGATCTGAATTTGATCTCCTTAATTCTTTTGTTTTGAAAGTAGTGGCTGCTTTTCTCTGAGTCTGGTATGTGAAGGATGATCCATGAAAGGCAATGTTTGCTTCCTTCCTCTCTATCGGTTCTTTTTGGTCTAATCCAATGCCTTGCTCTCCATCTTATACAAGAGTATCGTATCATCTGTTCTCGTTTATTCGGAGGAATATATCCCAGCCATGTTGTTAATCAAGAAGGCTCCATTCTTATATCCTAGTCTTTTTCTAAGTTTAAGCCTCCTCACTCTTTGGAGGACACCATTATGTTGATTCTCTCTTTGCTATCCGATCTATTCCTGGATCACTTTGGAGATCCTTCCCTTCATCTTTTGGTGAAGATAGCCTCATCCTTTCCATCCCAAGGGCTGTACCCCAAGTTAGGGTATTGTCCTTATTTTCTGTCGTCCCGGATGGTTCCCGCACCACTAAAGTATGTGCTGTCCAGAAATTTCAGCAAGCTCCTAAATGCTTATTTGCATTGTGAGCTAAGTCTTTTCTCATGTAAATTGGCTAGTGGATAACTCGTTTTCATATATACTTGTGGCTGCGATCTTTGACCATCTGGTGTTGTAAAAATTTCGCTTTAAGCGTTGTAAAATTGTCGCCATAGGTAAAGACTCGTATGTGGTATATATGAAGTATGTTGGCTCTCAGCTCTTGTGCAATCATCCAAATGAACATTTTTCATAAGTACCTTTCTGTTTGGGATGATATTAATCATGTATTCCTGCTGTCCGTACATGCTTAATTCCGCTGCATAAGTTATCCCAATCTCACCTGCCGTAATTTTATCTGTTACCGCAGGATGTCTGAATCTGGGTTTCATGAGGAGCAAGATGCTCCTCCGTCACCGCCCCCTCCTCCTCAACCATCTTTGGCGGAAGTGCTCCAACAAATGAACCGCATCTTGGAGCACCTCGTCCAAAATTCTGGACAATCCTCTAGCAACAATCAAGCCAAAAGTGGATTTGCTGAATTTCAGCAGACTTCGCCCTATACCTTCTCTCACTCCGAAGACCCCCTCGACGCGGACGACTGGCTCCGCAGCCTCGAGAGAAAGTTCACCATTGTCCAATGTTCAGATAAGGAGAAAGTGCGTTTTGCATCCTATCTGCTTGAAGGCGCTGCAAGTGCTTGGTGGGAAAACCACATGGCCATGCAAGCATCGGGTCGTGAACTGACTTGGGAGGAGTTCACCAAGGCTTTTCGTAAGGCTCATATCCCTGAAGGTCTCATGGAGAACAAGAGAGATGAGTTCCTAGCTCTCCAGCAAGGCAAGAGCTCCGTTACTGAATATCTTCATCATTTCAATCATCTTGCTCGTTATGCTACAAGTGAAGTCTCCACCGATGAAGCTCGTCGCAGAAGGTTCATGAAGGGCCTTACCGAAGAAATGCAGAACGAGCTCTCCATGCTAGATAGTCCAGATTTCGAGTACCTGGTCAACAAAGCTCTCATCAAGGAGGGCAAGCTCAAGAACCTCGAGACTTCTCGCAAACGTGAATGGGAGGCCTCAAAATCAGCAAACAACAATTCTCAGAAACTTCGTTCTTGGCCGCCTCCTACATCTGAGTTCCAAACACCACCACCTTCAAGATACTCGGAGTACCCTTCTCATCCTCCTACTCTGAGTAACCAACCAAGTAACCCTGGTGGACAGCAGAGAAAGGGCCGTGACTTTTCTAATGTCACTTGCTACAATTGCGGCAATAAAGGTCACTACTCCACCAAGTGTCCTCATCCGAAGTCTTCCACTTCTAATGCAATTCCATCACCTCGAAGGCAGCCAAGGAATGCTCCTCAAGCTCAGAACCGACCTCCTACCAACTCCCAAGGCATTGGCCGTGGCCGTGCTAATCACATCGTAGCCGAAGAGGCGCAGGAAGCCCCCGACGTAGCTAGTGGTATGTTCCTTGTCTTCCATCATTGCAAGCCCATCTCTGAGTTCCAATATATTCCAATCCTTTATATTTAGTGTTCTGCTGATCACCATGGCATTCCATTCAAATCCATATGTATTCCTCTTTTATTTCCAACACTCGGCTCGGAAAAGAGGACCAAGCACAAATTCGAGGATGTTAAGATTTTGATAGTTGGGGTTGAGTTTTTGACAACCCTCATCACTCCTGGACCAGCGAGGAATGATGCCTTTCCTAGCATCGATTGGTTGTCCAAGTATGGAGTAATCTCTTATTGTGCTCCTAGGACTACCTCTCTCGCAACCCATGTCAGCCGGAACGTCGAATTGTGCCAAATCATGACCAATTCCGTTTCGAGTTTGCCTTCGTTAATTTGAACCTCCTCGGCATATTCTTAAAATCTAGCCCATAGTTCCTTTCTCTTGCTCACATGATATCCTAAATGAGCAACCTCTTCCTTTCTGCCCAATTCCGTGGACTTGGATGGTAAAATCAGCAACATCTAAATCTTGAATTGGACTTGTTCTTGCTGTCCTAAATTCTTTTTCTCCTCTTTATACACTTTTGGAGACCATCTTTAGTTCCCCAGAGTTTATCCAAAGAGTTTTATTCTTGCTAGGATTCATGTCCATAACAAGAAATGATTTTCTACCTCTTCTATTTATTAGAGTGGTCCAAGTCTCGACTCAGCCCTCCCTTTTCATCTTTCTCTTGAAAACTAACAAACCTTGCTAGCAAGATTCAATGAAACTTCCGACTAATCTTGAAGATGTCATGTTCCACCTTAACCATTTAAGTTTCTAAAATATTGGATGACCTGGAATTGCTCTCGTGCATGCCATATATACCTGTTCTGTGAATAATCCGGTGTATATGTGTGTACTCGGTACCCCGGAATGCTTTCGTGCTCTCCTAGAACATCAATAGGGAGTCTGGCCAACTCCTCGTTGATGGCACTATGTGTAGTACGAGATTATTCTTCGGTCCCGACAGTTTCTAAATCATCCCCTTCCTGGACAGTACCTTCAACTATTTAATCCATATCACCTTGTTTCTCCTTTACCCAACGGAAGCATAGTCATCCAAGAATAGCACCTAATTTGTCCTCAAGTAAAGAACATCTCAAACTTATCCGTCCTCAAGTAAGGGACATGTCAGTTAATTTCCTAGAAGGAATTCTTTTTAAGCTAATAAAGAAAGTCACCATGATCTATGACCTATTCTCAGATTCGTTGTTCTTTCTTCCCAATCCGAAATGATCATGACCATGCATTTCTTTTACTTCGGAGTCATGTTTCCACCCCCTCCCTTGTTCATGATTCGAGTAGGAACAGTTGTTCATAACAACTCTTCTCACTCACTCAAACCAACAATCTTGAATTCTGAGTTTGTAAAACCGGCGATTGTCGTAGCATCTCGCAGTTGCTACTGCTCTTTCCACTTTCGTCTCTCATCTTAACCAAGTGTAGAGCCTATTAAAGCTGGAACACCATAAAAGAAGTTATCTCCAGGAATAATAATCTAATCTGGTCGCCTCTTCCCTCTTCTCTTTCGGCAACCTAGTTGGAGCAACCCACCGAAGATTAAGAGTGTTGGGAATACGAAGATCAGCTGCGAGCAAGACCTCTCTTCTCTTCTCTACCGCTAGGAATCTCGGGACGAGATTCTTTTAAGGGGGGTAGGTTTTGTAATGACCCTATTTTTTAACACACGAGATCAGTGAAGATCATCGTGTATAATCGGATTTCTTCTCATAATAAGCATGCATCTAGGTCGTTTATTTTTGGGTCAATTCGAAAACCCTAGAAGTGTGACATAAAAACCACTTTAAATAGAGTTGCGAAACCAACCTCACCGAAACATAACCTTAGTGATTTTCCTAAGTCCTAAACGCATCCGAGAAACATCAGGTTTTCAGATCAATTAAAGTTTGGCTTGACTCAATAGAACCTTAGGATCTTGATTGAAACCCTTAATCATTTTTTCCGACAGATTCAAATCTACCAAATTGAGTCAATTCTCTTTCCTACAACTAATTGAAATGTCTCATAAAAGAGTTACTGGTATAACCACACGTGTATACAAATTTTTAACAAAGGTTGTGGGAACGATTGAAGTTAGATTTTGTTTAAAAACATTCCTTCAGCTACTTCCTCTAAAGCACCAATTTATAGCTCTGATATGAGTTAGGTTGTCTTACGAGCATTCAGAAGAGTTGCCAATGCCGTAAAGACCCTGTACAAGCTTTTCAATTTTGAAAATCCCTTGAACCATTGTTTCTTCATGTGATAAACTGCAAATAAACTTAAATAGCAAAAGAATAGCCCTCCTTCCACGTAGCAGGCATGCAGCTCACCATCAGCACCCTTTCTTCTCTCCCAGCGCCGCATCTCTTCTTCTCGGCAACTCCTCTCCCCAATTCTTTCTTCCTCAATTGATTCCTCCGACAACGAAGCTTCCTTTCCTCCCCGCCCATGGCGGCGCCTCCGTAGCCACCAGCCCGAGCACCCCGTCACCGGTGCTCTACCACCGGCAGCCCCCCCCCAACACCGCCGTCTCCCCTAGCGCCACCTCGCCCGCAGCTCACCGCCGCCACTGACAGAGCACCGTCGTCGGCCTTGCCACTGCCGCCCGTGCTCCGGACCTAAGCCCGCGCCACAGTCCTCCCAAAGCCCTGCTCCTCGCCGGCCTTGCCGCGCAACCCCTCCTGAGCCTCGCCTCACCACCGCGGTGCGCCTCCCTTTCCCCGAGCACTCGCGCGCCGCTCCCCTCGCCACTGCTCAAGCCGCCGCCCCACCGCGAAGCTCCTCCGCAGCTCGTCCCCTCCACCGAGCTCTACTCCGGCCGCAGCTTCTCCACGCCCTCATCCCCACGCCACCTCACCGTCGCCCGACCGGGCACTCCCGCGGCGACTCCTGCCCCGAGCCCGAGCCGGCGACCTCCCACCAGCAGCTCACCGTCGGCCACCCTGGATCCGAGCCCGCCGCCGCCGGGTCGTCTCCCTCCACCACCAGCACAGCTGACGCCGGCGACCTCCCAGAAGCTTCCCCGACGCCTCTCTCTTCAACCCCCGGTCCCTCTTCTTCCTCAGGCACATCAAGACCCAGAGCCCGCAAGCGCCGCCACCGACGGGGTGAGCCCCGTTCGCCCCTGACCATTCTTCCCTCTACTCTTCTTCCAAGTGTTCCTGTGCTTGTTGTCCGAGTAAATTTGATAAGATAATTTCAATGTTCTAACGGCTGACCGAAATCCGTTGGTAGTTGGTGATGAATCTGAGTAGTAGTTAGTCAATCAACGTCTTAACGTCCTAATGATCACTGCTAAATTATTCACTGCAATCGTTAATACTGGTGGTTAGTCCTATTAGTCCTATCTGAACAATTAATTAACACAACAGTCGGTTAAGGCTAAGTGAGCAGCAGCTAAGCATTTCTAAAAGGCAGTGCATGTGTTCTTTGTATACTGATGCCCGATTAAAACTAGCTGCTGTTTAGTTATCATAAGTAACACCTTGACTGTACTAACTACCTTAGTGGCTTACCTCAATTCAAGGTACCTTTATACATGTCTGTTTATGACTCGTTTACTGTACTCAATCATCGACTTGTTAATGTCAAAAACAAGGACATTGTTTCCGACACACTTAACCCTAATGATCAGTTAAGTAATTAGATTACTCAATGCCTAACTAATCACTGTTGAGTTGATAAGTGTGCTTTGATTCGATTAAGATCAGATTAATTAACTGCTTTTATAATGCATATGCTCATGGTTGATGTTTGTTCTTTGCACACAATGGTCAATCAACAGTTAAGGCTAGCTCCTAATTAGGGTTAATTAAGTCAATTCCAATGCAGGTTAATTGACTAAGGATTCAATAAGCAGTAGCTGAACTTATTTAACAACCACCTAAAGTCGAACTTAGTCCTACCCTGCTTATTACCGCGTGATGTTGAGCGCTAATACTATACTGAAAACACTAGTAATGGGATGCTATATTCACTGAACTACAGATTTTTCTAATGAGTTGTACCCACCATCACCAGTACTTGATGACCCCAATATTTAACCTAAATGAAGTAATGCAAAATTTTGATGCACTGTTTTGATTACTGTTTAAGGAACAGAGCTTGATACCATTATTGAATGGCGTGGTTGGATAAATCCTAATGACCAGAACTTAGCGCTAAGCTTGTTTCTTATGCCCGTGCGTACACACTAAATTAGTTCAGGCAGTGCATTGTTAATAGTAGTAGTACTTATAGTACTAAAGAAAACAACAATGAGAAAACGGAAAAAAGGATAAAACTAGTTTGGCCCACATGTCATATCTACTAAGTAGGAATATTAGAGAATCTAACTTAGCCGTCAAAATTAACATGCTTGATGTCATAATTTGCCTAAGGACTAGCGTATAACCATGTATTCATGCTCTCACATGCTACAACTAGGAATAATTTTGGAAGTTAACTCATCCTCAAAGTTTAAACGCCAAACCTTAAAATCACCATCACTCGAGATATATATACATCCGAATCAAGCGATTCGAATTGCGTTAGCTCCATAATAACCTTTAACACATATTAAGATGCATTTCAGACATAATGTCATATCACTTCTTGCTGGTATTGATTGCATATCCCTTTTTGTTGTTTTTCTGCTTTTCGGCATTCTTATTGTTAGAACCGGGCAACGAGGAGTATCACAAAGGTGAACCTCAATACAACCAAGGTTTCAACCAGCAAGGCAAGCTCTGCAAAAGCTCGCTAAGATTCCTAACTTCTTGAGTTGTGGTTCTGAATGAGTGATGTATTGATTGCTTGTTATTCTCTGCTCATACCTGTGACGTTGGTTCTACTAGCATGAGTAGAGTGCTATGGCTGAGGCCCTGTGGTCGAGTGGATCTTGGAAAGTTGGGATGGGGTGTCACGGATGAGTCGAGGATCGAGGTAATATGCGCCCCAGTCGTCTCTAGTCGGTTCCTGCAGGGCCGAAGGCGAGGTGGCATATGTACCCTAGTCGTATCCCTAGTCGATTCCGGGCGTGACACTACCTGTGGTCATGGTAGTCGAGGGCCGAGGTAATATGCACCCTAGTCGTCTCTAGTCGATGCCTGTGGGGTCGAAGACGAGGTGACATATGTACCCTAGTCGTACCCCCAGTCGATTACTGTACTTGGTTATGTCTAGATTCGAAGGTCGAGGTATATGTTCTACCCCAGTCGTCCTCTAGTCGAATCAGATTTTGGTCCTGTCAATTGGCTATGTCTTGGTGGATTAGCTAGAGATTGACTTTATGCTTTGTTGACTTGTGATGATTATCCTGGATAATGCATGGATGATTCACTTATTATTGTTGATCTGAGATGATTGGTTTATCATGCTCATGAACTGTTATTACCTTTCTCATTAATGTTCATGCCATGTTTAATCCATTAATAATGCCATGCTTACCTGTTGTGTTACAAGCTTATTCATTGCCATGCTTAAGTAAGTTGGGATGAGCCTACAAAGCATCTTGCCAGTACGAAAGTACTGAAGGAATTCGATTCCTAATTGTTGCAGGTGAACCTTCGGTAGGAGAATACTTCAATGCTGCAAATGCGGATTTTGATGCTTAGCTTGCGTAGGTTTGCATCTGAGGTCAACAAGGGGTTATGGGTACACTTTTGGAGATGGTTGTGGTAGCCATCTCGGGTATTTTAATGCGTTTCCGCTGCTGCCCTTGTTATCGTTTTGCATGTTTATCGACTTTCAGGTCGAGTTGTATGTAAGTTAAATACTGCCCCGAGTATGGGATGTGTTATAATTATCTGGTAATCCTTCTCTTGTAGAGTTTTGTGATGGTATTCGAGTTGTTTCTAAAAGCTGCCCAGGTACAATGCGTGTATGTGATGAAGTGCTTGGGTATGCCGTGAAGAATTACCACGGTTCTTTCTTTCACTGAGTCGAGTAGCTGTCGGTTGAGTGACCCGCTGGCTGAGATGCGAGGCCGGCCAGGCAGGGTGTGGGTGTATTCCACCGGGCCTTCGGGTGACCCACTAGCTTTCGAGCTAGGTTAGGGTGAGGGTGGACTCACCGGGCTCCTCCGCTTCTATTCTGCCTAGTGGATTTGAGAACGGTTCTAAGTCTTCACAGGATTTTGACATCTTATGTGGCTTTGGGAAGTTTTGTCGCTTCCGGCCGGCTTGCGTTGGGCAGGTGTCGGATCACTCCGCCTCGGTGAGTACGGCGCAGGTACCGTGCCACCAGGTCAACTGATCCTTCGGTCCTTGGCGACAATCCGTTACCCTAATCATATCTGATTTCGGAGTCCGTTACACAAATCGTTGGCTCTAGTGCAGTAGATCCGGAGGTTAATGTCATTATAGTATATTCAAATACATTTTTCATCTTTGTGACATTGTGTCTAACCTTTTTTAATTTCCTTCTACAAACATTTAAATTTCCTACAACTTCACTCGACATTGAGATTATCCGGTATATCCAAAGACGGCTCATAGGGTTCATACATTCGCAGATCATAAAGGAGACCGGAGAATCTATGATCCCGACAACTTTGTACCTCGACCAGTTAGTCAAAACAGTTGATGTGAATGACTTGTCCTTTAATTTAGCTAGTCAAAACAATGAATTACTTATTGCTTCATATATCTATCTTATGGTTGAGAATGACACTTACAAATGCTTGTGTGCTGTGATCAATTACTATATATAATGCTTCTATGCTGCTGTATGAATTGTGTGCTATGATCAATTAGTGTCATTTTACTTTGCATGTTTCAAGGCAGGCCAAAATAGGGAATTTCCAGGGGGTGTGGTATTAACAGTACAGACGGTTCTAGAAAAAACCGTCTGTAAAAAAGATTTGCAGTACCCGGTACTCTCTTAGTACAGACAGTTCCAACTCTGAACTGTCTGAGATAAGGTTTTGTGCAGACGGTCCCACAAATTAACCATATGTGATAAGGCTTTTGTACAGACGGTTCCAGTCCTGAACCGTCTGTGATATTCTCTAATTTTAGACGGTTCCAGTTACGAACCATCTGTAATAAGGATTTTGTAAATATGATTTGTACAGGCGCTTTAGTACATACGGTTCAAAAAAGTGTCCTGTACGTGGGTTAAGAATCGTCTGTAAAAATGGTTTCTATAGCAGTAATTAATACCAAAAGGTTTTACCTAATTAGTGACCGTATATTTTGCTTTTCATAGGATTTTTTTACTTTTTGTTATATTACATTTTAGTACATAATAGGAGCTTGCTCCTGTTTGTATATTTTTACTCCGAGCTAGCTACCATACTCCCAAGACTGCTATTTTTAGAATAGCGGACTGAATTTCTTCTAGAAGAAATCCATAGAATGTGCAAGATTCATAATACAGTGATTGATCGATTGAAGATCAATAACCGTGGCAGAAAATATATTATTTACAAAAGTATAAATCAAGGTTTGACGTAACTTATCCTATATATCCAATATAATTTAATGGTTCAAAAATTAAGTTGAACCTTTAAGAATTATGTCTTAATTACATATTTAATTCTCTACTCAAATTACGATTTACAAACTCTCCTTTCAAATTATAGGGAGTTACACAACCGATCTCTCCTTTGTGAGTCATGACACACATGATTGCTGACCTTATTTGTCTCTCCACGTGATGTGTTGATCAAGAAGATGTAATTTTGATATTTCACTTTCCTCGTCAATTGCATAGTCCACAGTACTAAAAGTACGTGTTAGGGTTTTCATCCATGTCTATTAACTTTAAGAAATTGAAAGTTAGAATTTGTGCTGGCTTAAAATTGTTATAGAATGTTGTGATTTGTATCGTTTTTCTATATTATTGAGAATGTGCCTTCACAAATTCCAGAAAAGTATATCTGAAGGGGAGTTCCAAATTTGGTGATATCGTATTACAGGACACGTAGTTTATATATTAGACAGAATGTGCATTCCACGTATATGTTTGCTAGTCACACATAACATATGAGTTATGTCCGAGCTCAAATAGAAAATCGAATCAATTTCTTCAGATTCATGTACGATGACCCCCTCTCTCCGGTCCAACCTTCGGTTTCAGCTTAGCCTTTCTCCTCCTCACCTGCCCTTGAACTCCTTCATCCCTACCTCTACCTTCACCGTGCTATTCTCACACCATCAAGCCACTAACTCCACCATGCATGTAGACACATTCAACAACGCAGGCACTAACACAGTACCATGCACAGCGGCGTGTGCACACTACTTGACACATGCATGCATATGCCTGACACGCACGCAAATAAAACATTGTCAAGGTTAATTCCAACTACGAATGTCACTCTAGTAGAAAGTATGTCGTGCATGTATAAAACACAAGTAACGTACGTGATCATGGTGAGCATCCTACTACGTAAATCACCTCTCCGATCATCTTTTTAGCCGGTCCACCATCACAACGGCTTCCTCTTTTGGGGTAATATCAATACATCCAAAGCTGCCGGCAATATGTACGTCAGAACTTCCTCTTGTGCTTCGAGAGTTTTTTTCTTGTCACGTGTACAGAACATTTGCTTATTCTTCCCGCATCTCATTCCTTCTGTTGCAAGTGATTTGTCCTCCCAACCGTGGATAGGTTCCCACTCAGGGCCTCCATGGACTAGTCAACCATAGTATTCTGAACTGTGATACCTCACAACCTGCCCGACAAGCCAAGCTTGCACTAAAGCTTGGCGGCATGCCTCCATGAATCCCATAGCAACCATGTCGATGCCAAACAATGCCCTATCTTTGTTCTCCATAGAGGTTGTAAACACCTCAAAACCATAATAAGCATCTAGAAACAAATGTTTGGCTATAGCGAGTGGTGCTAACACAGTTCCTGAGCTTACAACTTATCTCCTCACTGTTCTGGCCTTCCCGGCCAAGTAGAGCATCCCATCGCCAATCAGTACGTACTCCCAAATAGTATATATCACTCGGACGAAAGCAAACTCTCACAACAATGCTGTTGGCCTTGTCTATTTTGAAAGCAACTCAACCAAACTCTCACATATGAGATAACGTTTAGCAATTGAGTATCCTACCATTCACTCGGACGAAAGCGTCTAAACGAGTCAGTTCACACTTCACGAATAAATGGCATCAAATGCCAATCAAACAAGAATCTTTTTTACACAATAAGAACCAAGATAGCCTGGTTGACTATTAAAGCATCATGCACAGCCGCCGACAAATTGTCCTCGGTAAAATCCACAAAAAGCGTTCAGATAGGTAGAGAACACGATCATTTGAATAACTATAAAAAATTTCTTCTTTTGGTCGTACATCTACTTATCCTTCCCGCATTTGATTCGTTCGGAAGGGGCTGGATTTGCAGATCTAATGTCAAATTGACGAAAAGTGATAGAGGCCGTGAACCCTATTCGAAGACAGGCGAAAATTTTAGATATACATATATCAGACGGAGTGAAAAATACAATTGCATTAAGGTTTATCTTAGACCATTGATATATTGAACCATCTGAGATATGGCCAATACCTCGGACCGTTCTTTCTCTCAACCGACTGAGATATGTTTCAGCTAGTTCCTGCAGGTAGCCAAACGACTAAGGTATTGAGCTTATCTCAGTCGGTTCTCTCTTTAGACAGTCTCGAATCTATTATAGTAGTGGTGGCACTCGCTCCACTTTTATTAGAATCTACAATAAACCGTAAGATATGTTATTTTTTTAACCGTTTAAGATGTGATGTTCTGTAGTAGTGGTGACACTTACTCTCCTTCTCACTAGCTGTGCTCTCTTACCATAGCAAGGCACGAGATAAGGTTTGCTATTTATAGAACCTAATGGTGTTCGCTTTATGATGTGTCAAGATCATGGTCATTGATCTAATATATCTAAAATTTTCGCACTCTTCCAACCAAATACGTAAATACTACAAGGTTCCCTAATTTATCTAATTATCTATTGTAGAGTACTCTAGAAATATCTCTTGTTCACGCATTGTTTGGAGAATTTTAGAAGTCTCACTACTGCAGAAACAGCTATAGAAGGCATATTAGCAGTGACGAGCACAGAAAAAACACGTCACTGGTAAACCGAAAAGTTACCAGTGGCGGGCGGCAATTGTCACGTGTCACTGGTAAATACTTACCAGTGACGAGCACTAATTAGCGCCCATCACTGATAAAGAACCAATTACTAGTGGCGGGCTGACATAGAAGCTCGTCACTGATATATTACACACCAGTGACGTGCTCTCCAACGTGCCCGTCACCGATAATATTTCCCGCCAAACTTGCTCCTGGCCTTCTTACCAGTGGCGGGCACACGTTCGGCTCGTCACTGATATGTTGTTTACCAGTGGCGGGCCTATACATGTGCCCGTCACTGGTAACCTGCCATTTAAAAGCATCAGCGAGCTCCCTGCTGGCCAGTCGTACCTCCACTGGCCAGCAGCGAGCTCGCGATCGCCTCGACGTCCGCCGCCGCCGTACACGCCATAGGAGAATTCTTAGCCCTCCAAACTCTTCCCCGACCTCTCCTAGCTCCTTTGCCATCTCTTTCTCCCTTCAAATCTAACTAGATCATCACCTAGCTCTAGATAGCTTGCTCTATCTCCCCCAATTCAATTTAATTTGCTTTACCAGGTGAGTTTGAATGATCTAGTTACGACCTCTCCTAGATAGCTAGCTTGCTCTTGTATTATTTGAATGATCTAGCAAAGGTTGATTATGCTCTCCCCCAATTGAAATATTTGATCCATTTTGTATCATTTTAGTGTATTACTTCTTAATTATTCTCCACCGTGGATGATCTTTGTGTAACAACTTTGATCAATAGCATTAATGGATGTGTATGCATGAGTCGACGCAAAGACCGGGGTGCTACCTCTATTTCTTTTTAAATGCATGCATGATTTGTGTATTGCTCTCTCACAAATTTTAGAACCTCTGATTATGTATTTAGTGTATATGTAGTACTATATATCAATGCAATAAAACATATGTTGCGCACACCCAAGTGCTTGTAGCATAGGACTCGAGTAAGTGAGACTCTCAATGTACGTAAGAAATGTGATGTATTATAACTTCTTAGATGTGCATGAAATGTATTTCGTCATATATGTGAATGTGAGATATGCTTGTGGTACCGGCCGTCGAGCCGAGGCAACATTGGTTGCTTTGTTTATTTTTTCAGGGAAACTGAGTTCAACGTTTTGGCGAAATATTGCTTCGTCAACGTTTTGTCAACGTTCGATACTCAATTTTGCATAATTTTAGCAAAGGTCATGCAGAAATTTTGAATTTTCAACAATTTATTTCAATAACCTGCCAAAATTTGGAATGTTTTATGTAATATTTCAAAATCTCAATTGCAAAGAAAACTTTTATTACTTTTTTTAGCCACTCATGAAAGGTTGGTACTAATTTATTTTCGTATATCTTAGGGATCGAACGACCGATGGATCGAAGTTGGATGTATGATGGCGATCGGAACACACAGAGTTTCTATACGTCTTTGAATGAGTTCTTTGATTTCGCCGAGCGAGATATGGTGCGAAAGGGTGGCACGAAGATATGCTGTCCGTGTCGTGATTGCAAAAACCTGAAGATGTATGAGAGGAAATCTGGTTTTTTGCACATGCACCTGGTGCGATGGGGTTTCATGGCAGGTTACACATGGTGGACAAGTCACGGTGAGGAGGATGAGGTTGTTGCCGACGACGAAGGGTTAGATGAAGAAGCAGGACATGGGGAGCCGGAAGCAGAACGGTTGGATTATAAAGATGCCGGAGGACATGAAGAGGCCGAAGCGGATACGCGAAGCACGGGTCCCAACAATTTGGCTGGAATGGTCCAGGACCGTCACGTGCAAGAGCAGGTTGTGAAGGAGACGAATAACGATAGTGCGGCTCGTAGAGAGGCTGCCAAGTTGGAGACACTGGTGAAAGACTCCGAGACTCCCTTGTATCCCGGTTGCAATCCCGAGCACACCCGCCTCTCAGTCACGCTCGAATTTCTAAGACTCAAGGCACTCCACAACAGCATGGACACAAGCCTCGATGAGACATTGGAGTATCTCGCAAAAGTTCTGCCAGAGGGGAACGTGTTGCCTCGCGGCTGCGATGAGGCCAAGAAGGTCGTGTGCCCTCTTGAATTAGAGGTGACGAGATACCACGCGTGTCCGAATGACTGCATCATTTATCGCAACGAGTACGCGGAGCTAACCAAGTGTCCCGAGTGCAAAGCATCCCGGTTCAAGCGGGGAAAGAACTACCAACCAGATGGTGAGAACGGAGTGAAGAGCGGTGCTCCTGCAAAGGTGGTCTGGTACCTTGCACTCATTCCCCGTTTGAAGCGTCTATTCGCAAACAAGAAGGAGGCAAAGCTCATGCGTTGGCACGACGAGAGGCCAAGGAAAGATGACGCCGTGCTGAGACACCCTGCGGATGGTTGCCAGTGGAAAGCAATCGACGACCAATACCCCGAATTCGGAGGAGAGCCGAGGAATATCAGAATTGGAATGAGTACGGACGGACTCAATCCTTTTGGAAAGATGGGCAGCAGGCACAGCACCTGGCCCGTGGTCGTATGGATGTACAACCTCCCTCCGTGGCTCTGTTTTAAGCGGAAGTACCTACACCTGTCTATGCTAATTCAAGGGCCACAGCAACCAGGGAACGATCTGAACGTGTATCACCAACTACTGAAGGAGGAGCTAGATACACTGTGGGCTGAACCAGGGGTCCGGGTCTGGGACGCTCACGAAGGAGACTACTTCAATATGAGAGCTATGATGATCACAACGGTGCAAGACTATCCCGCTTATGGATATCAATCCGGCCAGGTTTGCCACGGATATCAAGGATGTGTTAAGTGCATGGAAGATACAACAAGTCGTCACCTACCGGGCTCTCACAAAATCGTGTACATGGGCCACCGAAGATGGCTTCAACAGGACGACCCGTGGAGACAAGATAAAGAAAAGTTCGACAATACGGTTGAGACCCGAGGACCACCACGTAAGAGGAGTGGGGAAGAAATATACGAGATGTTGAACTCTTGGGGTGAGTGCCCTAGGGCGGGAAAGAAGCAGAAGAAGGTAAAGCCGCTGGGAGGCGTGTGGAAAACGAAATCTGTATTCTGAGACCTGCCTTACTGGCCTTTTCTCGAGACGCGCCACTGCATAGATGTCATGCATATTGAGAAAAATGTCTGTGAGAGTGTGCTCGGTCTCTTGCTCCACATGGCAGACAAGACAAAGGATGGGCCGAAGGCACGAGCTGACTACGAGGAACTGGGGATAAGACGAGAGCTGTGGGCCAAGGAGGAGAAGACCAAATTGGGCAGGAATGTTACGAAAATCAAGACGAACTGTCCCGCCGCTTGCTACACTCTAAGTACAGACGAGCTGGATAAAATCTTCAATGCCTCAGATGTGTCAAAGTAACTTCCGGCTACTCGGCAAACATACAGAGATTTCTAGACACGCATAACCACAAACTAATCGGTATGAAGTCTCATGACTGTCACGTGATGATCACGCAGATACTTCTGGTTGCAATTAGAGGGCTAATGGAGCCATGGATCCGCGGGACACTGCTTGACCTCTGCAACTTTTTCGACACTATCTCTCAGAAGTCCATCACTAAGAAGCGTTGCCGGCGACTGCAGGCGGAGATCATTGTCATACTCTGCGAGCTCGAGATGTACTTTCTGCCCGCCTTCTTCGACGTCATGGTTCATCTCATGATCCATATCGTCCCGGAGATCATCGACCTAGGTCCAGTATTCCTACACAACATGTACCCGTTGGAGAGGTTCAACGGGGTCGTCAAGCGATACATTCGCAACAGGTCTCATCCGGACGGGAGCATCGTCCAGGGCTTTCTCACGGAGGAGAGCGTCGAGTTCTGCACGGATTACATGAAAGTCGACAAACTGTAAGCGTCGTCGGCTCAACAAATCGTAAGGGTGTCGTACAGATTTCGTTGTTTGGACTCTAACATCGCTGACCCGTACGTATGTTCCGCAGGTGATAACTCCGTGCCATCTCCAGACCCAAGTGCTCGGCTCGATGGTGACGGTCGCGTACGGTCGCGTCCACCCAATAACGCCGGAGAACAGGATGCACTGCGTGGATTTACCACCAAACATGGCGAGGGTGGAGTTGACTAAGGTGGTCGGCACCTTTGAGGACCTGGTTCTGAATGACCCCCCTGAAGAGGGATACGAGAAGCTAGGAGCCTGCAAGGGGTTTTTCCTTAGGTGGCCGAAGGACGCGATTAAGTTGATTGAGACCTCCAATCGTCCAGCACCTTCGCCGAGCCACACCGACAGTCCATCAGCAAGACCATCTCCTCTGGGTATTCCGCACCTCTATCCTACAAGGATCTGGAGATGGAGCATGCCGAGGAAGGCGCGGAGCATGGCATGCCTCGTGACAAAGAGGCACGAGAAGTTGTAGATACGCCGCCACCCAAGCATGACAGGCAAGACCACACGAAGTTGACTCCTAAAACACTCGTGTGTGCAGCCAAAGAAGCGATGGCCAGTCAGAGGGCCGTATCCCTGGATACGGAGCGCACGAGCAAAAAAGGGGCGGCGAAGAAGGCACATGCTAGCACCGGAACTTACGATAGACAGGGTGAGGCGAGGTTGAAGAAATCCTTAACGTACGCAGCATCTTTCCAATCAGCACAGAGAGCAAAGGGTCGTCAGTGGCGGGCCTATCACGTCCCGGGTCACCCGATGGTACCAAAGGATGAGTTCGACGTCCTCCCGAACGAGATAAAGATTCTGCACGAGAACATTCGAGACATTGAATTAGGACCCGATGAAACGAATGTCTCGTATTACACGGCGAAGGTGCCAGAGGGTTTCCATTTCGTCGAGCAGTATCCCGCGGACAAGTTCTATCTGGACTTTGCGGAGATCTTCGGCATGTTCAACCTTTATCGGCTCGAAGCATCCTTCGTCAGGCTATGGGCGCTTCACCTAACCAGAGAGATCAGACGCCTGAAGATTCTCGATGTTGCAATAGTAGATCCGTTTCACATGCACGAGAACAACGTTCGCTCCCAAGAAGGTAGGGAGATTATGAAAGAATACCTTGTGAGTGCGATGATAGCGCATAAGGGCAAGGAATACCTACTCGTGCCCTATAATCCCTTGTAAGTCATTCTCTACTTTGTGCTTTCGTAAATTTCTCTTTGGCTTGTGCACCTAGCCAACTTCGTGGGTTAATATTGGTTTGTTCACATGTCTGGGCAGCGACCACTGGATCCTCTTAGTGCTAACGCCGAAGGAGAGCAAGGCTTACTACTACGATTCCATGAAGAGGGTGAAGAAAGACTACACCCTGCTCAAGAAAGTTCTGGATGATGCTCTCTTCGACTTTGCACAGAAGGGAGGAGGAGCAACTATGGTAAAAAGAAGTGGCGCTCCACGCTTCAGACACGTGACCGATTTCTGTTGCAGACAGCAGCCGGACGGTAGTGTGACGTGTGGCTACTACGTCTGCTGCCACATGGACGACTTCGTACGGGCGCGGAACACGTTTCGGAAACATGACGACTTACGCAAGTGGAGTAATAACCTCGAGCACAAGCCATATGACTGGAAGCAAGAGTTTGCACGCCTCCAGAATGCGTTCGCGAACATCATCAACAAGGACGTCGTCTCGGATACGGGGCTTTTCTACGCCGGCACTGACCCAAGGGAGGAACACGCCGCTCGCACAGAGCAGCGAGTTCGCCAAATCCCGACCGAAGACCCATTCGCGCGCCCACACGTAGCTAGGCCCTAGAGGGAAAAAAAGAGTGAAGATAGGCCATTCGATACGGAAAAACATTGCATATGTATTGTGTTTGTGGTCGTGTATTCCCGAACTGGTCTACTTTGTACGTTTCTGCACATATTTACGTATTGGCACTTGTTACTTTTGTAGTCGGTTTGACATATGTACTTATCGTGTGCGACATCCGAGAGCGCGAGCGAGGTGGCCTTCGACGCATACCGGGCACGTAGGATGCCGACGCAGCGAGGCATCGCCGCTAGCGCTATTAGGCCACATCGGCACGCCCTAGGAGAACGGCGACCGAAGGGGTACACCCCCCTCCAGGACCCCTGCAGTACACAGGGGCTGGAGAGCGCCACAGTTCACGCGATCGTGCCGCGGCGGCAGCGAAAATTTTGGCTGCCGCGGCAGCCAAAAGGGCTGTTTTTGCTGCCGCGGCAGCCAAAATGGCTGCTGCGGCACCCATGCACGGTGCTGCCGCGGCAGGAAAAACTGCCCTTTTGGCTGCCGCGGCAACCAAAAGGGCTGTTTTTCCTGCCGCGGCAGCACCGTGTTTGGGCCTCTCATAACAGCAGTGACGTGCCGACTGGAGGGCTCGTCACTGCTGTACATCTTACCAGTGACGGGCCGAGAACATAGCACGTCACTGGTAATTATCTTACCAGTGACGGGCTCTCATGTGGGCCCGTCACTGATAACTATATTACCAGTGACGAGCCTGTAGCCCGCCACTGATAACTAGTTACCAGTGGCGGGTCACCAGTGACGGGCCAGCCCGCTCGTCACTACTGGGCTTTTTAGGCCCGTCACTGGTGTCCCTTTCTGCAGTAGTGTCTGTATTGTAAAATTTAACATTGTACATCCAAAAAGAAAACTTCAAGATGCACTTTTTATCTGCAGGTTTCATAGCGTCCTCGAGCAATTGCTTGCACCTCTCCTCACTTTGGCATAGCTCTTCTTCCAATGGCTTCACTGAATCAGATACTTCCGGAAGCGAAAGTATTGGGGTGTAAAAGCAAGCCGCGCTATATTCTTCTGTCTTTGTTCTCCTTCAATTCTCGCCCCTCCTTTATATTTCGAACCACCGCAAGTGCGCCAGGTGCACGGGTTTGCCCACCCGGGTTTGACTCTCCACGGTCACGATCTGAGTGCCTCACGCTTCTTAATCAAAGTCCCCTTCTTTTCGGCTTAGGTTTATGCAGAAGCCAACTTAAACTTAACTGTTCAAAGAAGTTTCGGTGGGAGGAAGCCATAAAAAATATTGAATCCCTTCTTTTCGACTTATGAGATATCAGCTTATTTGTTGTGATGAATGGTGGAATGTCTGTAATACTCTTGAAATTGTTTGTGCTCTATTTAATTGTTAATATTGATCTTCTCAACTGTTTTAGCATGCAATTGATAAAATAAAGTTGAAACATAAAGGAGTGCTAAATTATAATAAATTTGAAACCAAGTGTACATCTATACAGATTCTACAATGCAGATGCATTTACAGGCTAAGATCAACCCAAACAATTACTCCACAAGGAATTAAGCTCTTTGCTCTCACTCCAATGGTGTTCACACAAACATAATGGCCATGGCCAAGACTTGTACTGCCTTGTGTGAACCAAAGGGAAAAAAAGAACAGATCTGAACACTAGAACACCACAAGCTAGCTAGCTGCAAGGATCTAATCATTCATGGTCCTTGGTAATATGAAATAGAACAAATTAAACAAGAGCAAAGAGTTAAATTAGTCAGTGAACAGTGGATTACTCGTAGTTCAAAATCAGAAATTAACAAGCAAACACAATTCATACATATCTCTAATCATACTTGCAAACACAATTCAAAAAAATTTATATCATCATCTAATCAATAGCTCATCACTGCATACACATATATATACATCAATATCAAAATTTTGCATCAGCTAAATAGCACATATATACATCAATTTCAACATATATATACCAACATTTTTGTGCATCCCAATCTCTGTACAATCAATTGGAGAAATGAAAAAAAATTATCGTCGGCAGTGATGCAGTGAGGGAGGGAGGCGGGCGGTGGAGGGCCGGTGGAGGAGGGGGCTCTCGGTGCAGGCCGACGACGAAGGCGGATGGGGGATGCAACGGCAACGCGGGACCCGGCGGAGGACGATGCTTGGGAGGACCTGCAGCGGGCAAAGGCGGCTGAGCTCAGTGGAGAGGGGGCTCGGGGAGACCTGGGCCGGCAGGGAGGAGCTCTGGAGATGTGGGCCGGCGGGGAAGGACCACGGCAAGGGAGAGGGCGAGGAGGCTCGGTGGCAACGGGGAGGGAGTTGGCGACGGGGGAGGAGGCGAGCGCCGATGGGGGAGGGGCAGAGGAGGGCGGGCTCAGGAGGCGGCGGAGGCATCCAGATCTAGCTGGTTAGGGGAGGGGCGGAGGAAGGCGGGCTCAAGAGGGGCAGAGGAGGGCCGACAGTGGGTGCCGGCAGCGGGGATGGCGTCAGGAGAGAGAGGATGGGGGATGGCGTCTGGAGAGAGAGGATGAGGGCGGGGGGAGCGGGCTCAGGGTGCAGGGGTGGGGGCTTGGGACCGGGGGTGAGGGGTGAGGCATGTAGTGGCATTTTTCGATAATTACGAATCTAACTAGGAGGGCAATTTCAGAACGAGTAGAGCCATAAGCTCGGGAAACTGGGGAGAACTAGCTTCCTGGTATCAACGGGAATTTGAGGAGGCTTAACTCCATCACAACCCCTTCTTTTCAGCTTATGGCTTCCTAGGGCCATAAGCTAGCCCAAAAGTTGAACAGAAGGGGACCAAAAGATGCCGAGGGCTTATCCCCCTCTGGTAGTTTCATTTTTTCCATATACAGGTATTTGTATTTGGTTCTCTCAGCCCTTCTCCTCGGTAGGTCTTCCAATTTCTTCCTCTCCTGCTCCTCTAGCTACGACATCAGTTCTCTTACTAACACATCAGCTCCTCCTTCTCCCGATGATCTTGTTTCATGTTTCTGCTACAATTTCTTTGATCTTACTCCTCTTACCCATACATTCGCCACGGAGATGGTAATATTTAATGAAATCAAGACCAACCCTCGCATACAATGGCTCATTTGAAAACTTGGAAGAGACATAGAACAATCATTCCCTGAGCTAGGCAATGGTGACGGATCAGCAATGCAACACAAAGAGAATATCATAAAGCTTAACACCAAGTCCTTTCACATATGACATAATAGAAATCATGTCACCACTGGGCACCTCTTGGTAATAACAGTAACCTCCCTAAGCGGCACAGAGGAACCTTCCTTGAATATACCTACTTTGGGATGTAGCCAACCATGTATTTTGTGTTTGTCTATGGCGTTATGGTAGGAGAGAGCACTCAGCTGCCCGCCCTTCCCTGCCTATTCCAAATGAAATCTGTCTTGTGTGATCATCAAGCGTAAGACGCATATAGCTTACGTGTACCTCGTGAAAGTGCATCTTGGCCCTCTAAGTGGGTGTTGATGATTAATAAAAACAATTTAGGGATTAATGTGTGCATCAAGTTTGATCAGGTGTTTAGTCCTAAAATCTGTGACAAAACAAGTGTTGATGATAGTTAAAAAGTTGTAAGGAAAGACGGCTCGAAGAAACAAAGATTAAAGACAATCTTCTAACTCTTTTAGTGGTTCGAGGAATCACATTGAGCTTAGGAAAAGCTGTACTATTAAGGGGAGTTAAAATCTAGAAGTATGTGAGATTGCCTTGCTAATGCTCAGTTAGGAATCAATTTTCAGAAGTATGTGAGATTGCTTGCTAATGCTCAGTTAGGAATTAATTTTCAAATCCAAAAAGGGCCCTTGAAAAATTCTTCATACACACTTTTTCTAAAAATGTCAGAATATCCGAGTTTCACCTCTTTGTGAAGAGTCAAGAAACTTGGAGCCTTCGAGTTGCCCTTCTGTCAGTTTTTCTGGATGTTGGAACTTCCAAAATTTCTCGGAACTTCGGATTTCCGTTCTTAGAAACGCCTAAGTCCTTCTACCTTGAATGTCAGTGCTGCCAAAAAAATTCTAGATCCTCCGAGAATCTGTTCTAGACTTATCCTTGAAATATTGGAATATCTGAGTCAGAATGTCAGACTTCTGAAAAGCTTTCTGTCTATCCTCTATTGAGGTCCTGTTAAATATCGGAAGCTCCAAATGTAAAGTTGGAACCTCTAGCAATCGATTTTGTTGACGCCTACCTGTGGCCCTTCAAAATCTCGGAGGGTCCAGGTTCCAAGTCGGAACCTCCCACTTTTTCTTTTGTGTGTTGTGCTCTAAAAGTCAAAACCTCCAATTTTGTGTTGGAAGTTCCAAGATCCTTTCCTAGAAAATCAAAGTAGCCATTGTTTGAAATGTCGAAACCTTCGAGTTTCATGTTGGAAGTTCTGAGTTTTTCTACTTTCGCTCTAACAGCAGCTAGTTTTGAGAGGTTGGCTATATAAACTCCAAGCCTCTTTTCATGAGTAACTTTTTGACATTTCATTTCTCTGCTCTTCTAGGTTCTATCCAATAATCTCACAGGCCCTAGCTTCCATCTTTGTAAGGATATCTTTGAGAGAGAGAGATTGAGCCAGAGTTTATCTGCAAGCCGAAACATTTGCAACATGTTACTCTTGGAGATTGGCTTCTCCTAGACAGTTAGGAGTTACTTGAGAGCCTTTAAGAAGATTGTGAAGAGCATCAAGATTTTATGAAGGTCCGGTGCTCACCTACTGCAAGATAATGGAGCTATCAAGTGAGATGGAGGCTTCGCATCAGCAAGCCTCTTGAGGAAAGAGCAAGATTTGGTGCTGGCTTTGATCATTGGATCAAGCTTCCTCAACAGAGGCGTAGGACATCGCCGAAGTTCCAAACTTCGACAACAAATTCTTGTGTCTCCGTGCTTGCATCTCCTTCCGTATATTTGTTGTCACTTGTTCCTTAGGTTGCTAGATTTATTTGTTGCAATCTTGCCTTGCCACTAGCATACTAGGTCATATCTTGCATAACTAGGATTAAGATTTAAAACTAATTTATTCACCATCCTTCTAAACTGCATCATTGATCCTTCACCCCATCGCTATGGAGGTAAGTGGGCGTACTTCTTTTGCCACCACCATTCTTGCGCTTTCTTGGTGGATGCCTTTATCATAAAGACAAAGAAGGGACATTTGGGGGGCTTCTCTCCTCCCATCGTTCAGGGTCCTCACAAGAAAGACAAGTAGTTGCTCAAGTAGGAGAGTATATATCTCCTCCTCGGTCTTATGCCCTGTTTGAATGGCAACGAAGAAGGTCTCCTCGGCATTTAGCTAGCTCCGGACGGCAAGGTAGAGGATCTTTTACACCTCCTCAGCCTCGAGTCCGCTGGACGGTGTTGACGAGGAGCTTATCCACCTCCTCGGCTTTGAACCTGCCCCATATGGCGAGGTAGATGGCCACCTTAGCTTTTAGCCCGCTCTAGACAATGAAGGATAGTGCCTTCTCCTTTCCTCGGCCTTTAGCTTGCTCTCTACGGTGAGGGTGAGGGCCCTTGAGTCTGCTCCAGACAGATGGGGAAAGCCTGCTTGGCCGATGGCCCACCGCAGACGATGTATGCACTCATGTTTGACGGAATCAACCTCCTTCCCCCCTTCTCCTGCTCTAGTCGTGACGGACCTTCGCGGGGATGTGAGGTTGTGATTAAGATTAGCGTTTCTTTTCTTTTCTTTTGAGGGGATATTAGCGTTTCTTTGGGGATGGATGTATCGAACTTCTCATGTCTCTCTTTCTCGGGCTTCCCTTATTTTGTTGGGCAGATGTTGCCGGTTTTGTAATGGGCTCTTGTGGCATGCGCTCCATGGCACCCTATTGGGCCACATACCCTCCGATACGGGAGAGGACGGGGTGGGAGGTTCCAACACCGTCAGTTTAGTTCTTTAAATTATGGCCATTCGATCTCTTATCAAGGATACATCACAGCTATCCACATTGGCATAAGCACAAAGTAAAAGAAAGATTAGGTGAGTTGCCAAAAAGAAAAATGGAATTGCTTCTCTGGAAAAAAACTACTAGTATTTTTTCTTGGAGTGAACTACGCAGCGAGGTGCGCTAAATAGTCATCCACAACGACCGAAACATGCAACATGCAGAAAAATCCAAAATAGATGATGTCATCAGAGATTCTTTCGATTTTGAAAATTTAAAATGTTTTATCTCTTAAACCGTTACCTCGATTGACAATCCGTTTTCACTGTTACCTTCATCACGACGAGATCTTCAAATCTAGATCCCATGTTGATATGTTGTGACTATTTTTTTTTACGTCAGTAGTTACCAGGTTCAATGAATGAGTTACCTAGATTTTTACTACTGAGCTACCAGGTTATATTTACGTGGTTACCGGATTATTGAACATCACTGCTACACCACTTAAACTTATATTTTAGTGCTCCAATGGTCCGATACCATCAAGTACTACCTAAATAACACATCATTATCCTCTCTATATACTTGCATAATAGTACACAATGGCTAATGACAAATCAATTACTACCTGTAACCATTCGCTAATAACTTGGTAAGTGTTCATTTTTAACTTGATAACCAATACATTATAATTTGATAGTTGGTGATGACGAAATAAATTTTATCAAAACATATTAATATGGGATCTAGTTTTGAAGTCCTTGTCGAGATGAATCCAATGGCGAAAACAGATCACGAATCGGATTAACGGTTTGAGAGATAAATCATTTTAATTTCGCGTTTAGAATTAGATGCACTGATGTCATCAAAACCGGACCCGCACCGTCGATCTTTACCCAACGGATAATAGCCGGCGTCATTGCTTTAATCCAACGGACAATAACCCGTATCATTACTTGATCCAGCGGATAATAGTACGCGCCATCTCTTGATCCAGCGGACAATAGCCTGCGCCATCGCTTGATCCAGTGGACAATAGCACGTCGTCGTGAAAGACAAACCGGGGCACGTGCCCCGGATAGATTTTCCCTTTTTTCTTTTCTTTTTTGAAGGATACCCACTACGATGTGTTGGCAGAAAGTCAAGAGGTGACAGTAGAGTAAGAATTTTCAGGCGTTCTTTCATTGGCATATGTGGTGCCAGCACTATCCATGCGAAGAAATTTATTCTCACCTACAACGAATGCAACGAGGGATTTTATTCAGTACTAGCAATTAGCATGCCTAAACAGTGTTAGAATTTTACCAAATTTTGCCACAAATAGCTAAACAGTAAGTATAACTCTAAAAAAATTAAATTATAAAAACAAAAAGTATTTCTATTTTTAATAATTAAAACAGAGACAAAAGCAGGTATATAAATTCATATATAGCTTCTAAAATCATGAGAAAATTCAGGGTGGGTCCTAAGCATGCTAGTAATTTACTGGAAAAGAAATAATTTCAAAAAAATTATCCAGTATACAGTTAGCTCGAATTTGGTCAAATTTCATCCGAATTTGAATAGATTTAAAATCTAGCGGTCGGATTCAAAATCTGATCTCTCCAGTGGACTCATTGGGTCCCAAATACCCCAATTTAGCACTAACTTCTAAATTATTGTGAAGATTTGAATTTCTAAGATGTGTGCACGTTGTATACTGGAGTTCATGGATGGATTGATCCTTCCTGTTGCTTTGCATGGGCTGCATGCATACTTGCTACGCGTGAATGGCTCAGGCACTAATCAACAGAGAAAGCACGGAAAGGGTTGGGAGAAGAAGACATGCTCACGGATTAATGGCGGGGACGTTGGGAGCTTGGTTGGGGTAGTGACAATCCGGCGTGGTGACTCCGGCAATGCTCCAGTGAGATGACAAATTAGATGAGTTGTATATTAGATTGATTATGTGGAGAAGAAACAAGAGCTAGGGGGAAGAAATAGTAGATGGGAAAAGAAAAGGGAGGAGGAGTGCTGGACTTATTTATAGAAGAGAGCGTGGTTGATTAGAGCGTGCGGCAGCGATGTCGCGCACGCGAATGATGAGGAGGCCGTTGCGCCGTGGCGGCTCTGCGTGTAATCGTGTGCATCGTGCGCGGGGTCTGTGCTGCGACCGCGGGCTGGGCCGCTGGCCTAGGCGGGCCCAGATGGGAGGCGGTGTAAGGACCCTCTAAATAATCTCTATATCATCGTGAGATCAGCAAGAGCTCCCTTGACTAATGAACTAAAATTTGCATTTCATGCATATAGGTAGTTGTGCATTAGATATCAATTTTTTTAAAACATGTTGCGTTAGGGCAATCTCACACCCTGAAAACTGAAGTCAGAATTTCTGGGAGCAAATGGATTAAAATGTTGGGATGCTCAAATTTACATAAAGAATTGAATATAAAACTTGGCCACACTAGTAAGGATAAATCTACCCCAAGTTCGTTAAAGCTAAATTACTTCACGATTAAAATTTTAAACCCAAACGAGGTAATGATTGGACTCAGACAATTGCAAAGAAAGCAAGGGTGTTCTAGGGATTTCAGTCCAAAACTTCTAAATCTAAATTCCCATTCAAATTTTTTTGTCCCTGTCATTACAAACTTCAAAACGAATTTTTCTATAAATTGCTAGGAAAAATATCTTCCTTCCTTTAGTATTGGGCCGCCGGCCCAATATTTTCCTCCTCTTCTCCCGCACGCCTAGCAGGCCGTGGCCCGTTTTCTTTCCACCGCGCAGCACCCCCTTCTCTCTCCCCTTCCCTCACACCGCGCCTCTCTCCCCAGGGCGCGCCGCCGCACTCGCCTTCTGCCAGGCGGGGCCCGCCTGCAGAGCCTCGCCGCCGCGTGGCCGGGGCACGCGTCCGGCAGCCCCGCCGGCACCCCGCCCCGTCTCCTTTCTCCTACCGGGCATAAAAGCCCCCTCCTCGGGCGCTCTGGCCCCCGTTCTCCCCGCCCCAACCGAGCACCGCAGCTCCGTCCGCTGCGCCGCTGCTGGTCACCCCGAGCTCCGCCCGCCCAACCGCCGCCACCAGTGCGCCTCCGCCGCTCCCCGCCTCGTCTTCCCTCCGCCCAACCGCGTCGCCCCGTCTCCAGCGCCGGCCGGCGAGCCACCGCGCACCCTTGGAGCTCCCCTACGTCGCCCCCGCTCGGCTTCTTCACCACCGACGGCCTCGGCTGCTCCGCTCGGTGCTGCACTCACCGCCGCTGATCCCAACTTTCCCGGCAATGTGAGCTGTGCCACTGGAGCCCCTTTATTTGGCTACATTCCTCTTCTCCGAGCCGAGCACTGCCGCGGTCAGTACCCCACCGCATTTTCCTTTTGATCGGCGTCGAAGCCGGTTTTGATTAGAGTAACCTAACTATGATTAAATAGTGCAATGTTTGGTTAAAGTAGAGTAGATTAACACATGTCGATTTGGTCAGGTTCTAAGCATCGGTCAGTATAATTGTACAACTGGTAAAGATGATTAGAGCTAGGATTAATGATCAGCGGTTAATCTGTGACGACGATTAATCCAAGTGAATCTTGCTTAAGAATTGTTTGATTAAAAAGATGTATCTATGTTTACTAATTACTTGTCGGATGGATATACATTCATACACCTAATGGTTGTGCTATCCGGCTCATTAGATGTAATTAGCTGAGTTAATGACAAGTAGTTAAAGTGTCTGCTGTTCGCTAATGTCGGATCAGATCAATCTTTGAACTTTGGCATATTGAAACTTAATTAAGTTCATGTCAAATGGGTTAAAGGATCAGGACCAAATGCTAGGTTAGTATATGTTAGACATTACACCGTCAACGCAAGTTAACTGCTACCAACTCAACTAGTGCACTCGTTGGAGGTATACCGGTTTTAGACAGACCTTAAACATCAAGTTATTGAAATTAGTACAACCATCTATATTAATATTACCTATCTAATGAACTAAAGAGTGCGATGACCTGGATAACAGTTAAATAATGCAATTGACTTAGTTAAGACAGAATTGGTTAAAGTCTAATCATTAGTTAGAAAGTTTCATATGCTGATCATGTTCGCATAGGACCTAACCATGGTGGTAGCATTGAAGATGCTTAGCTAATCCAAAGCTATTAGATGCAGAATCAAACACTTAGTGTGCCTTGCCATGGAAACAAAACTAATAAGCTTAATCTTTAGCCATTATTGAGATTCAGGTAAATCGGTGTACCGATGGCTCTTTTAACCACCAGTTGGATTCGTGGCTATTAGCTATTTTGAACCTGCTGAGGGCTAGTAAACTAAAACATTAATCCAGTGCAAGACAAGCTGATTTCAATACTGGTCAATTAGGGCAACTTTACTCATTGCAAATGTTAGCTATCAATGAAGCGTAGGGCATAGCTATCCCTCTAACCCATGTTTAACCGGTATCCAGCTCAACTAACCACCGCTAATTACCAATTGATAAATGAACTAGCCAATACCCTGACGATTAGCTAATCCGTATCTTTAAAACACTTTTGGTAAAAGACGACAGTGATGACCATCTAAACCCGGATGACTCTCTTAACTATAGCAATCAACTGGGTTAAGACATGATTAACAATCTACATATCCATTGACTGCCATGTCTACTCATGTAATAAGCAAAATAGCTGAACTCTGAGATGGTGTATATACTACCTAACTAATGTCCTTATCACACCAGGATCCAATTGAGTGAATTGTGGTGGATTAATATACATGCATGCTTAAGTAGGCCAGGCAGCTCCATTCTTTAATCGTTCAAACATGGATATTTAAAATTCATCATAGCTCCTATTAGAACCTAGCTTATATCAAGAATTACCTTCGCCCTTAGTTCAGCATGGCATTATCCCTATATATGCATTCCTGTTATGCAGCATTTAAATGAATAATATGCTAAATGATTCTAATAGTAGCACATACACTTAAAAATCCATAACTTGAACCCTAATTCTCCGTTTTCGACAAAACCAATTCCGTTAGTTTCATATAGACTTTCTCTACATGTTAGGGTGCATATCATGCATTTTGAAAGGTTTTTACTTGCTGGTCTTAATTAAAGCTTCTTTTGTTCATTCGTTTCAGTATTTCGGGTTTTAATTGGGTAGAAGCGAGCAACGAGGAGTATACGGAGGGTGAATACTATTGTGATCCAGATCAAACTCAACAAGGCAAGTTCACAAAATGGCTCGCTAAGATTCCTTTAATTCTTTTCATGCTATGCTTGTGATTTGGATGAAATACTTGATTGCTATGCTTTGATGATGATATGTTATGTGATGGCGAATCACTAGCATGTTAGGTTCAATTGTGTTGCAAGGTCAGCGGTGACCTTTTAATTGGACTAACAAATAATGGAACCCTAAAAGGTGAACTGTGAGAGCCGGGGTACCGACGCCTACAGATGGATCGGCTAGGTGAACCTAGACCGATACCTGTCTCGTAGGCTTTACCCGTCACCTGCGGCGGGAATGATTGTGATAGAGGTGAGAAGTCACGGTTGCGCAACCCTGAACTTACACCCTATCAATTCGTTTTCTGCGTTGGGCAAGTTCGGATAGTTCAGCCCAACTACACACTTGGCTATACTCTGATCGAGTTAGTCAGAACTCGAGACCAAGCCCTGTTGGGTTGGCTCAAACAATTGGTTGAAACCTGTTTGGTTCAACTAGAAATCGAAATCAAATTGTCTGTTTGACATTGATGAAATGATTAGCTTTGGAATTCTGTCTGAATTTCACTTGCTCATGGATTTGGTTCAATAGAATTCTGCTTGAATTGCTATATGTTCAAATCTGAAATTGAATTCTTGCTTGGATTGCTGTATGCAAATCTGAAATCTAACTTGGACATGATGGTACATATGGATATTGGCTTATCAAGTATGTTCATGTCAAGTTTACTTGTTTATGTCAATGTGCAATGCTAGTCTTTCTTCCATGTCATATGCTATGCTGAAATTGAATTGGGATGAGTCTATAAATGTGACTTTCAAGTACGAAATTACTTACGGAATTCGATTCTGAACTTGTTGCAGGTGATCCTAGTATCGGTGAGTACTATGATGCTGAAAATGTCGATACGGATGCTTAGGTTCTAGTTTATCCTTCATGGTCGAACGTTGTGGGTTTTGAATCTTCATATGGGGATGGTGGGGCTGCCATCCCATGATTTTACTCTTGTCTTGTTTGCTGTTTTTGGATCTCGAAGACTTGTAAACAGCCTTCAAGCGGTAAACTATATGTTGTTTAACCTCTCTCGGGTAAGAGGCAAACTATGTATCTTTTAACTTCTTGTTTTCTAGAGTTTGACCTGTGATATGAAGTTAGAGTTTGACCTGTGATATGAAGTTGTTATCTGTGATCGATCCATATACAATGCGTGTATGTTTGAAGTATATAGATTTGATCGTAAAGGAGTGATGCTTTCTCTTAGTGCCCATTTCGTGAAGTGTTATCGGTCGAGTGACCCGCTAGCTGAGATGCAGTGCCGGCTAGGCAGGGTGTGGACAATCGTACCGGGCTCTCGAGCGACCCACTAGTCTTCGGGCTAGGTTAGGGTGAGGGTGCGACTGTCGGGCTCCTCCGACTTCATTTTACGTTGTGAGCTTAAGAGCGGCGTTAAACCTTTACCAGATCAGGAATTGTATGCGGTTTTGGGAAGTTTAGTCGCTTCCGGCCGGCTTGACCCACGGTGATAGATACATACGACGTAAGCGCGTATGGTATGTGGGTCTGGTGTCGGGTTACCCAACGGTGATAGATACATACGACGTAAGCGCGTATGGTATGTTGGGTGACTTCTCGGTCCTTGGCGACTAATCATTCACCTAATCATATGGAATTCCCGGGTTCGTGACAGGCAGAATGGGCTGTTGGCCCAGGGAACTTTAGAAAATAGACAAAAAGGTATTTTCGAAATAAAAATAATGCAACAATTCAATGGGGCCTTTCAAAATAGTAGAACACTCCTGAAAATTTCTAAAAAAATCAAGTAAATCAATTTATGCTTCCCGAAAATTTCTAGAAAAATCTAGTAAATCAATTTAAGCATAAAGAATCCAATAAAAATATTTTCACTGGCAAAATGTAAAAAATTAATTTACAGAATTTAATTTACTCTCTCATTTTAGCCCCAAATTAAACCAACCTATTGCATTAATTTGGACAGAAAACCAAATCTGAACGTACACACTTTAATAATAGTACGAGTGACATCCTCTCACAAGAAATTTTAAAAGTTCGAAAAATACTAGAAATTTGAGTATGTTACATACGTGAATACAAAGTAAGGAAAGAACAGGTAGGTTTTCCTTAACCCACATTTGGTCTCAAAGAAGGCATCACCGATACTTTTTCTATACAAACAGGAGTACGTTATATACTATATTTGTATGATTATTTATACTTTATATCATGTAAACTACATGAGTTGTAACCATGAACATAAACTTTTGCAGCTATCATTGGATCTTAATTGTCATCATACCTAAATCAAATAAGGTAGTATACCTTGATTCCTATAAGCCTCACGACTTCACAGCTATCAACCAATTCATCGATAGGTTATAGAGCACATTTTATTTTCTTAGTAATTTTTGTATTCTTCCTTCATGTTGGAATTGACTTAAATTTTGGAATCATATAGGGCATTCGCCACGTAAGTTGCTCATGGAGGGAGATCCAAGATAGAAAAAACCAGAGTTTGCACTACGACTTTAGCTTTAAGTTCTTTCTAAGTAACTATAAAATTGTCCTATATCATCTTACTTCAAAAAAATGCTACCCATAACTAATCCCTTTGCTATATTCTTTCCAGTGTAGCCAGGAACCTGTCGCAAACCAACCTTTATACCCCACAATATGATGAAAGTCGGAGAGAGTATTATATGCAAAAAGTGGTGGATCTAGTATTTTAGCAACGGGCTGCCATTTCAAATACACAATTCAATTGTCAAATACGAACGCTAGAAATCAAACACATAAGTTTGAAATGTGGCAAAATTATAATACACATAGTTTAATAAGGTCTCATATCATCGTAATTCTAACAAATAGGTTCAAAATTTACCAAAAGTAATTATATCATGGTAATTCTAACAAATAGGTTCAAATTTCACCAAAACTAAATTACAAATAGTTATAAGTAATAAAAAATCTTATGTAAATAAAATATTACAAAAATAATTCAAATATGTCATGACCTTTCAAGTTTACACTATTTTATATGTTTTCAAGGCCTTAGACAGCTGGGCTGAGATGTAAATACTATATAATATATAAATATATGCTTTTTCTGAGAGGTTGCTATGGCACCTCCACTAGAACCGCCCCAAGGCAAAATTGTTTTTGCACATTTGTTTGTCCATGCAGTCCTACATAAGTATAATCAGCCTGTCGTGTTCAAGACACATCTTTTCGTTTCGGATGCTATAATAGATTCATAATCTGTAAACGGGAATATCTTTAGAATTTCTCTCATTAGTCGAGATAAAATCAGAAGATCCAGACTGTTATTTGGTAAATGTACATGTAGATAAAAAGAGAAGATTTAAAACTCTTATTCTGATGGGACCAAATTTTAATGGTACGGATCTAACAACTATAGGTATATATTACAGGTGTTATAGTCGTATAACAAATAAAACTATGTTTAATAGTGCATTATTCGTCAGATAGATATTGATACAGTTACAACAAATCGACTAGTATAACGTGTAACAGATAAAACGTATAGTAAAAATTAAAAATTAAAAGTGTAATTAATGCAATAGTACGACTCTCTATCGCTATTTTGATGTTTTGAAATATGGAAGTGATTGTAGCGAATGATCATTTAATATGGATATACATCGTCATTTCTTATTACTCGTGTTTCAATTTTGGGTTGACAAGAGATACAGCAAAATGGACATGTTAGAGATGGACGAACCAGAAGAAGAGAGAAATCAGAGTAGCGGAAACAAACGTAGCAACAATCAAGCAAAGAACGTACGCAGGAAACAGAGCACACACATGATCTAAGACACAAGAGAGTTTTACGTGGAAACCCTAGAAAGGGTGAAAACCACAGACGCACGAAGACGTCAACTTCACTATGATGAATGAAGTCCTAACCCGTTAGGGATTTACAATGCTTAGCTTATCCCATAACGTCTACAACGTAGGGTATCTATACCACCTTATAATATTTGAGTGGTGGTGTCACACTTTTGTTACCCTTTTTACCCCTCTAACAACCCTCTAACAAACATGTAAACAAACTCTGCTGAAATTACTCCCCAATAGTAAACAAACTCTGCTGAAATTACTCCCCAACAGTAAACAAACTCTGCTGAAATTACTCCCCAACAGTTTTATCGTATGCATGAAGACGAGATATCAAGTAAACATCTTCTTTAGCAACGCACGAGCACTCTACTATTAGATCGTTGTAAGGCAAATAATATATTTTGTTATAGACTCATGGTTTTGGTCTGAGATGTTGTTCTACTATTTGAGGTTCCGTTGCAGCGCACGGGCACCCTGCTAGTATATAGTAACAGGTGGCTGAAGGGGTATCTATGTTACTGCCTATTACACAGCTGATTGACACATGCAGAACACTTAACATGCTAACACCTGACTCAGGTGAGCTAACCCTATCTGTGTCAGCTGCACTGGTGACACAGCTGACTGACGCAGCTGAGTGACACCGCTGGCTGACACCGCTGGCTGACACCGGCAACGCAGAACGTCTTCTGCAAAGGGGTGACAGAATTTGGAGCAAACTCCAACAAACTCCACATTGAGACAAATTCCTTCTTTCCTTGTAATGCATGAGATAACAATTCAACTGATTAAACAGTTCATCACGTGCCATGCGTCAATAGTCACAAGGGACTATCTTTTAACACCGGCCAAGCTTGAGCAAAGCTCAAACTTAGCTGCGGGAACTGGCTTTGTCATCATATCAGCAGCATTATCATGTGTGCTGATCTTGGTCACTTTGACATCACCCTTGGCAACAACATCTTTGATAAAATGAAATCTGACATCAATGTGCTTAGTTCTCTCATAGAACATGGAATCCTTTGTAAGGCAAATTGTACTTTGACTGTCACAGTAGATGGTTGTGTAGGATGAATCTTCACAAAGCTCATAATATAATCCTCTCAACCATGTAGCCTCCTTGCATGTCTCAGCAATGGCCATGTATTCAGCCTCAGTAGTAGACAATGCAACAGTTGACTGCAGGGTTGCCTTCCAACTCACAGCACAACCACCAATGGTGAACACATAGCCTGTGAGTGATCTTCTCTTGTCCAAATCGCCAGCAAAGTTAGAATTAACATATCCAACAATTCCATCTCTAGATTTTCCAAAATGCAAACAAGCATTAGATGTACCCCGAAGGTACCTGAATATCCATTGGACTACTTTCCAATGCTCCTGATGATGACATGGCACCCGGGTATCGTCAAGGAGGACGAATCCGGCCCTCTGGCATAGGGTGGGCCGAGCCGACTACTCGGAGTCCGACTCCTATACGGGGACACCTCATCAGCGTGGAGTACAAGGCATGGACTAATACCTGCCTGGCATATCCGGAATCTGTTGTAACTAGTTAGGAAATCAATCTGTTAACCGATCCGGACTCTTGTAACCTTATCCCGGTCGCCTATATAAGGCCTGGTAGGGGACCTCCGATCGGTAAGCTTTTTAGTCATAGACAATCTCCATTGTTTCATAGCTCAAGTAACCTCGAGATCGATTCTCTAGGGCTTGCGGCACTCGGGATTCAAGCTATACTAGCCACCGAACACAGGACGTAGGGTATTACCTCTTCGCGAGGGCCTGAACCTATCTAAATCCTGTCTCCCGTGTGCACCCATCTGTAACACCCCAATTTTCCGAAACCTGAAAAATCAGGGTCAACAAAAACTTTTTGCTAATAATGCCAATTAGCAATGCACCGAGTTGAAACCTGTTCTGCCAAAACCCCAAAGCAAGCCAATCAGAGTCTTCTCTTCATCCTCTGTTCCCCCTTGACCTCGACCTTGTCGGAACTCCATCCGGCAAGGGATACGAAACCCTGCTCGACATTCCGTCCCTAACCTCGCCTGAAGCCCGGCACAAAGACATTCCGTCTATTCCCTTTTTCTCCCAAAAGCCTTGCCACGACAAGAGAACCCTTGCCGCGGCAAACAAACCTCCTACCGCGACAAGCTAACCTGCCACCAATCCCCCACACCACAGCACCACCCCTGACCAACCTTGCCGCAACACCCCGGATCACCTTTTCTCCCCCTCTTCTTCTTTGTCTAAGCCGACGCAGACCCTAAACCTCCGACTCCCTCTGTTCCTTCCCCTCCCGAACCTCATGCATGTATATATATATACGTGCATATCGGTGACCTGAACCTAACCACAGCTCACCTGTCATCGCATGCCACCACCATCTGCATACCACCACATATATGCTAAAATAATCTAGCGTATGTGGGCACATACACTCCAGCCCCTAAACCCCTTTTCTCGGTAAAATCTTTTTACCATCTGAGCAAGAAGCTACCTTCGGTTATTTTACCATTTCCCTCCCGGATTATATATGAATCCATATATGTGTATATATACACCCGCACCCTTTTCCTACACCCTTACCTCTCATGTCACCCTTTTTTACCGTCTGCACGGTAAAACCCTAAATATTACGTTACCATGGTCATAATCCTTTTCACCATGTTACCATGCCACAAAAATATCTATTTCCTATTCTACCAAATCACCGAGTTACGAACTAACTTTCTACCCTTCTACCATGTTACCGGGACTCAAAATATCTCCCTTATTTTTATCCTATTACCAAATAACCAATCCATCTTTACCATCCACCATGCTAGCCACACCGTAATCCCTCGCAGTGTTGTCCCTACTCCTACCACCTCAACCGCCCACACATGCGCTGAAAATATCTGGCCAGTGCTGCATGCACACACACCCTGCCACCTTTTCTCTCTCCTCAAAATAAATCTCCGGAACCCTCTAATTCCGTTGGCAATCTCCGCTATATGAAGGACCACCGCAGGTGCATAAAGGCTGAGTCCTAACCAGACACACGCACCCTAAGTGCGTAGACCCATCCGAACCCAAACCCTAGCCAACTCCCCATCCCCTCTGCAAGTTCCAAAACCCTAAAACTCTCAAAACCCCTTTTGTCGTCCCAAACCCCAATTAGGTTTCTTTGCATCCAGAATTGAAAAAGTGTTATCATATGTACATTAAATTCTCCAATATATCCAGAAAAACTCCAGTAGCTTCTTGAATCTATTCTTCATCACCCTATAAGATAAAATTGGGAAGTCCAATTCAAAATTTTTGAATTACATTCAAAATTCCAATTTGATCAAATTCCTCCCTTGAACTACAGCTACTCTTTGGCTTGCTCAGAAAATTCTGGAAAAATCCTAAAGTACTTATCTTAGTACCAGAAGCTCAGATATACAAAAATATATATGTCTTTAGTTCAAAAATCTCTAACGCCAACTATCGAACACCTTGCTGAAGTTCTTTCCGTCCCACGAAATCAAGTCCCGACCCCATTCAATTGCCGTCAACTTTCACCAGCTTCCCTACTATGGCTTAACAGCTACTCCTCTCCCATCTCCTCAGCAGTAGGTCAAGCTTTTCACTGAAGCTCAGCCTCATTGCCTCTCATGCCGACATTGGCATGCCCTTTGCCACTCTTCCTCTGCTCAAACAGCTGTTACGCCTCCCGTTTTCAACCCTTGGGTCACCTCAGCAGCTGTGGCTTGCTCCAGCAACCTCCCCGACACCCTGGTGCATCGCATGCGCGCCCATGCCGCACAGGAGCCTGCCTGGCCGCGCTCTGGACGCGCGCGCCGCGCTCTGGCATGTCGTGCACCCGCGTCCGTGCACCGCCCCACGTTTCCCAGCTGCCGCGAGCTTTCAACCGTGCGCCGTCCCGTCACCTCTCTCTTCCGCCACCTCAGAGCGCCTCAGTTGACCCCTGTAGCCGTCCCCTCGCCGCGCTCAGGAGCTGTCGGCGGCAACCCCAGCGGTGCTCTCGCCGCCACCCTGATTTAAACCAGGCCGAGCCCCCCCCCCAGACGCTGCATCAAATCCTCCTTCATCTTCCTCAACCACAGCCGAGTAGCACCCAGCTTCCTTCTCCTAAACCCGACTCAGACCCAGTCCAGCTCCCTCGGGTTCCCTCGCCGCCTTTACCAGGAAAGCTCATCCCTTCGCCGCAGCCATAGGAGCAAACCCGAACTCCCCTTTCTCCTTTCATCTCTCTGCCAACCCCCCCCCTTCTCGAGTTCAACCAGCAAACAATCGAGCTCCACCCCTCAATCCCGACCAAGCTCCCAATCCATCACCCCCAATTCCTTTTCTCTCCGCATCCAAAGATTTAGCAATTTCTTTCCCGCGTGCAGCTCCCTGGAGCAGCCCCCGAGCTCCCCACAGCTAGAGGATCCGCCATGCCCTAGACCTCCTAGTTCCCCGCCAGCTTCCATTCCGACCGAGCCAACCGTCGACCGCTTACCTTCCGACCAAGTCAGCCGCCGCCGTCGCTCCCCTGTCTGGAGCAGCCCCGAGCTGCGGAAGTTACTACCCGAAGGGAGTAAGTAACCAGTGGCTGTCAGCCGGGTCCCTCCCGAGTTCGGTCCCGCGCCGCAGTAGCCGGAGCCCGTCGCCGACTCGTGGGGGGGACGAGAAGTCTGGGGACGGGGGGGAGGGGGGGGGGAGGAACGGCAGCAGACACGAGCAGGAGAACTCACCAGAGGAACAGCAGATAAGTAACTCATAGGCCGGAGAGTAGGAGGCAGAAGGCGACACAGAGAGATGTGTTTCCATCAGGAGTAGAGTAAATCACATGTTGGGACACAGAGGGACGCGACGAGGGGTGCGGGGGGTCGCGCGAGAGGACTAGAGGTTTCTGGGAAAACATAGACACCCGGCTGGGGGAGTGTACTGTGGTGGGGTGTAGAGGAGAGAAGAAGGGTCAGTGGCGTATACGAGAAGAGGGAACGTGGAGGAGGAGAGCCGCTGGGGGCAGGAAATAGAGGAAGGGGAGTGTGCGGGGGCTGTGGGGGGAGGGCAGGGAGGAGGGGGTAAGGAGGCTGCCAAGGTGTTGTAAATGTGAAGGGCTGGAAAGGGGGCGCCGTGGAAATGAGAGTAAGGGGGGAGGGGGAGAAGGAGGATAAGTGGGGGGGGACCGTTGAGGTGGGTCTGGGGGGGGGAGAGAGGAGTAGACTCACCGGGGGGAGAAGAGGAAATGATCGAGGAGGGAGGGAGAGAGAAGTAGACAAGGGTGGAAGAGCGGAAGGAGGCCTGGGAGAGACAAATGTTTATTTCCAATATTTTTCTTATAGACCACTTTTCCAAAGAATCATCAATATATCTCCCCGCACAGGCCCCAAACCGATCTTCTTTTCCCGTAACCGTCCAAATTTTCTGGGTTGAATTTCTTATCCACGTCTGGGTTGCTAGGACCATGATTTTCGCGCTCAGATCCGCGCTCCGGAATCTCGAGAAACTCACATAATAAAAGTTGTCCGACCAAATTTCGTTTCGCCATCTTTTTCTAGGTATATTGGTCATTTTCGAAAATCCTCAATAGTTCTCTCCGTAGCAAGCCCAGTTCAGTACCCATGTCATTTTCAAATAGCCTTTTAAATTCTTTTGAATGTCGTGTTTTAGCTCTAGAGTTTACAGCATTTATAAAATCATGATGCGATCTGTTAGGAAGCATAGCACAGAGATTCATACAGACACTCATGTTGCCTATGGTGTATGAGATTAGAATGATGATGATTTAGCGGTGACACCTCTAAGTCGGCATGCACAGTAATAAGTAATTCCTAAACCCCTTTCGATTTTGGTTCTATGAGGCAAACCATTCCGAAATGTCCTAATATCATGCCAAATGTGTTGTGCCTATGGTCCTACTCTAAGTAGTCCATTGGTCCGTCTATGTTTGCTAGACTCTAGAGTGTTGGGACGCAATGTGTTAGGCCTAGAAACCCTAGTGCCAGGCTTAGTGGCATGTATAAGTTATTTGACCGTCCAAAGTTCCACCTTGCATGTGACAGTGGCAACCTAAAATAGTGTTTTAAATCCGAAGCCCTTCATATAGCCAGTGAGTCCCTATAGTTGTGATCATTGTGATGCATGAGTCCAAGCATAAGCGTACTTACCCACCAAAACCCCAAAAACCCTAAGATCGGCATTTCATGCATTTTGTTCTTCTTATGTATGAAGCATAAGCATCATGATTTAGGACCTAAGTGTGCTCTTTCATGTTATAGGTGCTTGCACACATGTTGCGTAGTTCGCTAACTACAAAGTAACGATCATAAAACCAAAAAGCCCTAACCCTGATGTTGCCATGCACATTTCATGTGGACTAGTGATATCCAATTTCACAAACCATTCTCCCGTCAATAAGCTCCTAAAACCAACATGCATG